>QRFJ01003753.1:0-89124 GCA_006176705.1 Cocos nucifera | reverse complement strand
TTGATCCCCTCTAACCAACTCTTGATTCGATTTGATCAACCGCTTAGACCTAATTGAGCTACCCAAGCCCGAACCCAGTATTATGAATATGTCTTAGATCTGAAATTCTCAATTTTAGACCTAATTAATATTCCATAAACTTAATTCTTAATTAAGTTGGGTTCATAAACAAAATATGCACAATAAATCCTAGGGTTTCAGGATCTAGGGTTTTGCAGAAAGTAAGTTTTGGGTTTCTGATTAAGGACGAACACGCAGCACCCCTACACATCATAAGAACACCCCATCGAATGGGAAGAGAGGGCCTTTAAACCCTTCTTCGTTCTTATGACCGGACGGCCAAGAGGAACGCCTTAATCAGGAACATGTAAATCTACAAAACAGTTATAGATCTATATCATATATCTCATATACAAATTTAGATCTAATCAAGGCATATTTTGCATACATCTCATGTATCAAATCATGCATGTTTTCAGATCTAAATTATCACATAATAATCTAAAAAATTAGATTTAAATTGATCTAATCAAAATAAATTCTAATCTAGACAATTATGTAGAACTATTCTACAACTAGTCTAGTCATGCATCTATCATATCTCATATGATATTTAAAATTAAATAATTTTTATTTGCTGTTTATCAGATGTTATTATAACACTTATAATATCAAGAAAATAGTAAATAAGAAGATCTAAAATATGATTTAATCAGATTAAATCAAAGACATGCAAAACTATTCTATAGAACTATTCTATTCTAGAACTAGTCATGCATATCTTCATGTTCTTAGATCCAAATCATTTAATTTTAATTTTTCTGATTTCAGATATAATCACATCTCATGTGATATCTGAAATCACTTTATTTTCTAATTAAAATAAAATTAAAATCAGATCTAAACAATTTTAGAACCATGGCTCTGATACCAGTTGAAGGAAAATCCTGATTTCTCGGTCCAGGTTCGTCCAGATCTGATTAGATCAAGAGATATATTTCAAAATTTTCTCTTGATCTTAATCAGATCTTGATAAGTTTTAGATCTTATTCTTATTATTTTAATAAATAAAATAAAATAAGATAAATTAAATCAAATTTAATTTACCTGATTTGGGTAATCCTATTACCCTGTAGATGATCCTGATTGCAGTGGAAGGTTCTGGATCTTAGCCACGCAAGCGCCTGGCCTCTACCGGTATCCACTTGGGTTGGATCTGGAGAACCTCTTCTTCTCTATCACACCTCCAAAAATCAGATCTGGATCTGATCTGGAGGATCTTCAAAACTCTTTTGAAGATCTGCAGTCATCCTTTTGCAGCAGCGCAGCCTTCTTGCTTTTGATCGCCTTTCCTTGATCTGAATCACATCAACCTAAATCCAAAACACTTTTGGACGTGGAGAGCAAGGGGAAAAGAGACTATGGCATGGAGAAGGAGGGGAGAGGCAGCCTTGGGGCGTGTCTAATAGCATTCTTTTTTTTAATTAGGGTTGGGCGTAGGGTCTTATTTATAGACCTCTTGTGATCCAACTCCTTTTCCTCTCAACCAATCACAACCCTTTGTGAAATCAGATCTAAATCTGATTGGTTGGAATAGAGACCCCTGGATTCCTTCTTAGAGGGTGCCTAAGACCAGTCAAACTGGATTCTTAGTAGAACTCTGATTGGAATCCAAAAGGGAGGTGGAGTCCTTGTCCAACAAGGACTCCTAGGCGCCTCCTACTTGGGCTCATGCCACCCTTGGCGTGCGCCCTTCTCCTTGCCAGGTTCTGGCAGGAGGACCGGCCCCCACCAGCTCTCCAATAGGTGCATGACATGTGGTCAAAAGTCAAAGGGTCAATGGTCAACGTTTGACCAGTCAAAGGTAGACTTTTAACCAAAGTCAAAGAACAAGAAATGGCAGGTGACCAAAAATGGCAGGTAATGTCTTACAAATAAGACAATCTATTCTGACTTGGACAACCTCCAGTCAGACCATATGAAGGCCTCTGATTGAGCACAAACTTTTTGGCTCAGTCAGGACAACTTATTTGTGATAGTAAAAGAAGAACGTTAGGTTCAATCGAGTGCTAGCACGATTTCCTGAACCTAATTGAATCTCATTCAGATCAATTGAACTAGATCAGTTCAATTGATGATCACTAGATTCAAACCCTTGTTTGTGTGACCCAGTTAGGTTCAGTTCTATATGGTAATGGGATATGTCATGATCTCTATCATAGACATCATCGAAACTCCTTTCGATGGATCAGAACTCTTCTGATTCGAACAGCTAGAATGATCGATCATCTAAATCATTCTAATTGCTCCCAAAATCCACCAGTGACACCTAGCAGTATATGGTGGCAACCCATCAGAGCTGAATGCGAACCTCTTGGTGCAGCTACCTGTGTGATTCAGTTCTTCTATCTTGAGCCCCGATCAGATTAGGGTTAAGGTGAACTCGTCAAACCCTAGTCTCTGTCATATGATGTAATCATTCGATTCGAGTCCAATGTGAAAATCTAAATAGAAACTCTTTCTATTATTTCACTCTACCATGGCCATGGATTTTTGGACTTGATTCTCATGATCATCATAGGGCTACTCCTCTACCACCGAGGTAGATAGATTCCATCTTGATGCAATCCTGTTCCTACAATGAACATGCTATAGCCAACATACACCTTAGGGTTCCATATGGCTAGGAGACCGAGTAATGGTGTAGTCAAACTATAACACCCTCAAGGTGAACTGCCGATGCATCTCAGGTCAAAGAACCAGACACACTACTGCAGCATCGAGTCAGTCATTGACGAGAAGGTAGACTTCCTAATGACTACTCGAGGTGGTCACGCTCAGTGCCCTCATTCTCTAACGAGTATCTGTACTCTCGCTCCGGTGTCTCCACACCGTAGACTCAAGACTCATCTACTAAAGAGAAGCGATCGTACACCAACCTTCCGGATCAATCACCATCCTCGTGATGATCCTATGGTCGGAAGCTGTTTATGAGTTAATAATGATTATTCATGTCTTAAATTTTCAACTCTTGAAAATATAAATTATCATTACCATTAACTCAAAGGATGTATCACAGACACTAAATACACATGTGTGATACAAAATAACCCATTTCATTAATTATAGTCAAAATTACAATTTTGCCCTTAGAAGTGTATTACAAGTGTCAGCCAATTCTGGCTTCTAGGGCACATATATCTAACATGAGCACTGCAGCGATGGGCTCGAGAGCTTCCGGGATGGCTCTCGTGGCTGAAGAAGAAGGAACGTTGGTCGGGACAACTCTGACTCCGAGGGATGAAGGATCGGCTCTATCATCAAGCTCTTCCATCAAGAGGTCCAAATCTACCTCAAAAAAATTCTCAACGACCCTCCCCAGGCAGATCTGGAACCCCTCGATGAAGGCCTCCTGAGCAAAAGCTATTTTAATGTCCTCCATTCCCTAGAGGACTTGAAGCTTTCGACCGCTCACTCCACCGCCATGCCAACCCTTTCTTGTGCCTTCCTCTTTTCCTCCTCTTGAGCCAAGGTAGTCCTCAAGTCTGTCATCTTCTCACACTTCACCCTCAACTTTTCTCGAAGGTGCTCAACCTCGGTGGATTGGATTTTTGAAGCTACCCTCATGCTCTCGACTTTGACCCAAGCCTTCTCGACCTCCGCATGAGCTTCCTTTAGGGCCTTCGAGGCTTCGGCCCACCTCTAACCGACTGCCTCAAAGTGGGTGAAGAGATAATGCCCAAGCTGCGATAGGAAACCAAGTTAAAATTAGGAAGGCCTGACTTCAAATATGGAAAAGATCCAAGATCAAGACTATGAGAGAAAAGACTACCTCAAGGTAGGCGGCGAAGGACTCATCGAATCTCTCGATGTTGCCCCTTAGCAGCATCTTTGCCGCAATGTGGGAAAGAATACTTCCCTTCATGAGTGATTGGACAACCTTTCGATCATCCAAAAAAGCTTGTTCTTGGTTGGGACCCCCACTTTTGGAGCTTCCGACCCTTCTTCCAACCTTCTTGCCGATAGCCCTCTTCTTCTTTTTTTTCGTGGCTTCCTCGAACTGGAGGGGAGCAGATGGAGCGACCTCTTCGGATGGGGTCGGGCTTGGTACGGTGGTAGCAGGCTTGGGGGCGAGCATGGCCTGGATTGGCATGGCATGGCTGGACTCACCAATGCGGGCCTTCTTTGAAAGATCCCCAGTGGGGTCACCTTTCCTCTTGAGGGATTTAAGTTTCTTGGTCAGACGGTCTCGCTCTTCAGTAGTCATCTCTATAAAGGATAAAAATCAAAGTCGAAAAAGGTCAAAGAAAAGCCAAGGTCTAGATGAAAAACACCCCACAATCGATAAAAAAGAAAAAAGAGGCTACCTGCCAGATTTAGGGGACTGAGGTCAAGGTTAAACAGGATCTGCTCATCCAAAAGGTCTGGGATTGGTGGAACGTTAAAGCCCTTTAATATATCGGTCGAACTTCGATCATCACTTTCTATTCTTAGAGCTCGACGGACCAAGTTTCTTATCTCCCCCCATGGAGGAAGTCCTAACCTCAAAGATGGATTTGAGATGAAGAAGAATTTCTCCTTCCAGCCATGG
Source organism: Cocos nucifera (assembly GCA_006176705.1). NCBI lineage: Eukaryota > Viridiplantae > Streptophyta > Magnoliopsida > Arecales > Arecaceae > Cocos > Cocos nucifera. Next base: position 84,533 of record QRFJ01003753.1, on the reverse strand, counting down.
ATGGAAGAGGGGGTGCCCTTAAGTAATCCCTTTCTGTCAAATTGGAGAGACACAAACCACCAATCCTTAGTAGTCGGGTGGCATTTGAAGGTAAAGAAGGTCCAAAATAAAAAAATGGTAGGTCGGATGCCTACCATGGTACACAAGAAAAGAAATCCTATGATGAACCTAAAGAAGTTCGGTGTCATAGTAGTAAAGAAGATGTTGAGAAATCTAAATAGGTTGGCCATGAAAGGAGGTAAGGATAACCTAAGCCCAGCCCGAAGAGCCTCTAAATACAGGCAGGTTCGGCTGGAAGGCAGAGAGCAGGCCCTATCATTGGGTTTGAAAAGTTCGAGCTCATATTCAGAGGGAATACCAAACTAAATCCTAGCTAATGAAAGATTGTTAGGCCAAAGTTGGCAGACAATAACTGCCAGTGCAAAGAAAGGAGGGGGCAACTCAAAAAGCTCGGCCTCCTTGGGAGATAGGTTCGCTAAGGCTAGAGAAGCCGAACTCCTCGAGCAGGTCGACCAGGATTCCTTGGTGGACATCCGAATCAAAGCAAAATTATAAAAAATACTCGAAAAGCTAAGAAAATGAAGCGTAAAAAATTTTTACAAAGAGACTAAGGAGAGGAAAGCAGAGAATACAGGAATAACTCGAAAAAGGATAGTAAAGTTGACCTAAGTCGATTGGAAGAGATAGAAAGATAATGAAGGCCATAGAAGACAGACGGAAGAACACCTGGGATCAAAGGAAGCGGAAGGAAAAGTTTGAGCTCTCACAAGATGGAGAGAAGAAAACCAGAAGAAGAGGAGGAAGAAGATTTCGAAAGAGGTAATGACTTTGGGGAAGGAAATGGGTTAAATAGCCCTAAGGATTCTAGGTGATTATGACTACGAATCTCCTTCGATCAGCCTATGGTCAATACATGCCCCCTCTATCATGGCAGAGACTGACAGTGGATAGGCTCATAATGACGTCGTACCCTGGGCAGAGTTTTGGCAAGGAGCTTCAAAGGCATCTCTTTGGGTCGCCTCAAATTTATGAAGCTTCGACGCTGGCATAGAAGCACCAAGAAAGCCTCGCCCTAGCAAGTGTAGGAAATGGAAAGGAACTTCGGCAGTCACACTCGGTACTCCCTTCCCTTGAACTTCAAACTCGAGAGTAGGGGAACTAGTGTTGGAGATAAACCCACTCCTGCCGAAGTTCGATTGGATGCTTGATCTCAGAAGGATCCGCTCGGCAGTAGCCTCCATGATTAAACCTCGAGCCTCCTCTAATAGTTGAACTTCTTCCGAACTTCTCCTTCAGCTAGACTCCTCCAATAGTTGAACTCCTTCCGGGCTTCTTCTTCAGCCAGACTCCTCTAACAGTTGAACTCCTTCCGGGCTTCTCCTTTAGTCAGACTCCTTCAACAATCAAACTCCTTCCAGACTTCTCCTTCAGTCAGACTCCTCTAGTAGTTGAACTCCTTTCAAACTTCTCCTTCAACCAGACTCCTCCCTCAGTTGGACTCCTCCAATAGTTGAACTCCTTCCGAACTTCTCCTTTAACTAGACTCCTCCCCTAGTCGGACTCCTCTAATAGTTGAACTCCTTCCGAACTTCTCTTTTAATCGAACTCCTCCAACGATCGAACTCCTTTCAGACTTCTTCTTTAGCCAAAATTCTCTAGTAGTTGAACTCCTTCCAAACTTCTCCATCAGTCAGACTTCTCTTCCAGCCAAACTCCTCCAATAGTCAAACTCCTATCAGACTTCTCCTTCAGTCGGACTCCTCCAACAGTCGAACTCCTCCTGAATTTCTCCATTAGATGGACTCCTTCAAACAGCTAAACTCCCTCCAAACTCCATCCAATAGCCCTAGAGGACCTCGGCACTCATCCTTGATATAACCAAAAGAACCGTTAATCTTTTCCATCCGAGCTATAGCTGTTGGACCCCGATGGGCTCGCACATTGCGACAATAGACACTATCCCCCATAATAAACTCCACATGGCTCTGAATGGCCTACTACCAGATGGTTATGGCTGTCACTATCAGTTTGTTATAGGCTCCATCCATATAACAAATCCTTCAGATATGCTTTCTTCCTGAAGCTCTCCTTCTCTTCCCCAAAACTCTGCTAGCATCTCTCTATATATTCCATTTCTATTGACTGAAAGAGCTAACTTGATCATCAGAGGATCTTGCTGGAGCCACCACCTCAGACTCTGGATGAAACTTATTTTGCAGGTCTCGACGAAGATCTTATCCTCTCCAAATCTAGCTTCGACTCCGATGATGACTAGATTTCATGCCAACAACCATAAATTTACTAATAAAACAATTAATTTATGAATTAGTTTATATTTTATTTTTAAAAATTAATATTTTATTTAGCTATTTTAGAAAATATGATCATAAATAAAAAAAGTTTTTTTTCTAGTCAAAATAAAAAGAATTTGGAGCAAATCTGATTTAAAATGGATCCAATATGAATTTTCAAAGAAAAAAATATAAATAAATAAAACAAACTGACTTAGTCTGATTGGTCAAGTGCTGCTCGATCCGCACACGCAAGCTTGCAAGATCGGTTCGCTTGTCAGCACAGTCCGATCCGCACACACCAGCCTAAGCGTGCCCATTAGCGCAGCCCACATGCGCCAACTCGCAAGCCTGGCCTGCTTAGTAGCCTAGCTCCCTCCCCAGATGACATTATTATGATGTCATAAAATTGCACAATCCATGGTGGACCAGTGGCTGATGCGAAATGCATGGACCCTTAAAGGTCCACAAAACGAACCATGTGGCCTATGGGGGTAAAATGGTCATTTTAGAAAGCGTGTTGTGCACTGATTTGCTATGGTCCTCATAGAAATCGATCAACAGTGGTCTACCTACATAGTATGGTATGCAATCCAACAGCTATGCTCATTGTTGATCTAGATCCAATGGCCAAGGGGTGATCTTTTTTTTGATTAAAGCTAGTCCAAAACTTGAGCACAATCCGGTGGCCTAGAGAGGTTGATCACCTGATCTAATGGCCAGATTTCTTCCATCAACATGATTGGACGAATGAGAATGTATCCAACTGAAAGAAGGAGCCCAAGCTTTCTATTAGCACAGTCCAAGGATCCAGATTCACCTCCGCATGCGATCAGATGGTTCATGTTGATGCAGACCAGATTTGAGACGTGATGAGGCACAATTTCACTCATTTGATGCTGATCCAATGGCCTAGAAATAGCTACGGTGATCTAGTGGGTTGCAGACAAATTTAAGAAGGATTTAAACAATGAAATTGAGCTGAACTCAATCTCTCACATACCAGCATATTTTTCTTAGTCTTACATCGTTGAAATCACAAATTTCCTCCCATCCAACATCTATTTAAAGGACTTTAGGCAAAGGTTTTAAGCTATCTTCGATAAAAAAAAGCTATAGTACAGGGTAGGAGTCATGCTTGGATTGATGGTTGCTTCGAGGCAGACAGTACCGAGAGGAAGAGCTAGTCTTCTATACCTTCTTTATCCCAATGCAGATCTAAGATCAAGATCACCTATTCTATATTTCTTTTATTATCCTTTTAATTTCATGTATTTAATTTCTAAAATTTTAAATTAATGTAAAATTTATTTTTTTGCACCTTAAATTCATGCTCTTTACTTTTTATTGCAAGTTTATTTTTGTTGCAAATTTAATTTTATTGTAAGTAGATGCTAAGATCTAGATAGTAGATCTTAGTACCCAAAATCTATTTTCATACTATTTAAATTTCTATTATTTAATTTTATGCAATTTTAATTTTAATTTTTTTAACTTTAATTCCATTTTCAAACTCTTTTATTTTTTTATAAATATCAAAGATTTCAAGTCTAATAAAGCACTACCTTCCTTATGGATTCAACCTGACTCACTAATTTCTATGTGTTTATAATTATTTTTAAAAAATTAAAATTAAATTGATAAATATAGTACTTTAACAACAACATCGCGGTCTATCAGTGGCACTATTGTATAGGTTACTTAAGTGATAGAGGGCTCATAGTTGAGTAGGAGAGGTCTGATTGTAGCATTGAGAAAGGAAGGAGATGACCTATGTGATCCTTGTATCTACGAAAAATAGCACAGAGTTATGTTTGCTAGTAGTACCAAGTAGAGTAAAGCTATTTTGGAGCTAGTTCACTCGGACGTATGGGGACTGACACCTGTTGTATTTCAAGATGGAGAGATACTTTGTCACCTTTATATATAACTTCTCTAGGAAGGTATGAGTTTATCTGATTAGACAAAGGTCAGATATTTTAGCTCAAATTAAAGTCTGAAGAGCTGAGGAAGGAGATAGGGTAGCTAGTGAAATATTTGAGGTCAGATAATCAAGAAAAATACACTGCTTGAAGTTCAAGAGGTACTATGAAGAAAATAGCATCAAATGCCATTACACAATAAAGATGACCCCTCAGCAGAATGGTGTAGCAGAAAGGATGAACCGGACACGAACGAAGAAGGTCGGTTACTTAAGGCTGTAGGCATCATTGCCCAAGTTTTTTTGGGATGATGATCTTACTTATACTTGTTTCCTTGTTAATAGGTCTTCTCAAAGAAAATTGAATGGACGACTTCTAAAGGCTATCTGGAGTAGGAAGAAGGTGAAGCTTGGCCGCCTGAAGGTGTTCGTCTATCTTGCATATGCTTTAGTAAAAGAAGTCAACAAGAGCAAGCGAGACCCAAAATCATAGAAGTTGGTATTCATCAGGTTTCTACGAGGTGTGAATGGTTACTTACTATGGGATTCACATTCCTAGAGATGTGTCATCAGTTAGAATGTGACATTTGATGAGAAAAGTATCATGATAAAGCCAAGAAGTATAGTGTTGGGGATTTCGTACCAGAATACTATGATAAAAAGAATGAAGAAATAAAATAGAAGATAATCAAGTACATGAATCAGCCTAAAGTCTCACCTCCATCGGGCATACAAAGCTTCACTATAAAAAAGAAATAAATACAAGAGAATTATCCACTCTCAACACTCATATATAATCATCTCAATAAGAAGCTACATTTACAAAACTCTCTCTTGATGACCCTTGAAATGATCGTTGTCCACTGCCTTGCTATCTGCCCAAAGCCCCCCGGCTGTTCGCTAGTGCCCTCATCACATTTCAAGATCCTATTGACTACCTACTGCTCATTAGGACTTCTTCTGCAACCTATCTACCTTCTACCCAGCCCTTTATTCGATCCATAGGCATTTTTAAATGCTTGAATTCGAGCCTAGATTGGAGAATAGACTCCGATTCAATCTCAAACTGATGGAAATAATTTAGGATTTCATGCATAGATTTTGAAACTTTTTCAAAATATTATATAGTAGAAGACTTGGATTTATTAAATTAATCTACATATGCATATAAAAACTCCTAGATCTAGGATCTTATGACATGATATAGGCATGTAATAAATTTAGAAATAAATAAATAACATGAAAGGTATTAATCAATACTTGGTCTAGATCTAATCCAAAATACTATAGAGATTAGATCTTTATATCTGATCTTGAGTCAAGAACTTTGCTTGCTATTTTTATGAATGAGAGCATCGCTCAAAGCTACATAGAACATTCAGCCTCTATAGATTGTCCACATAAGGCTTCGAGACTAATCGGAGGTTCAATGATTGAAGATATGCGCAGCGTGCTAGCACCTTGTAGATCCCTCTTGATGGTTGATCTTGATTTTTCTTCTTTTGATCTCTTAGACCTTCCAAGGAATGAAGAACTTTAGAAGGATTTGGGAGAGATGACCTTCCTCACTTTTTTCTCAAAAGTTTGTGGAAAAGGGAGATCTAGAACCGTAGAGAAGAATCCTTTCTTCTTTCTTTTGTTCTCTCTCACTAGGATACACTAACTTGTTGTCCTAAAGAAAGCCCATGCCCCAAGAGTCTCTGTGCCCGATATTCCCACACCCAAACCACTATCCAATGCTAAAACTCTTATGAAAACCCCATTCCTTAATCCCTCTTAAATAGGGAGAAAAGGTAGAGTCCTAGTCTAGGTCAAATACCAAGATAGGAATGTTTTCAAACAAACAAATATGGGGTACCCAAATTTTGGGCGCTTCCTTATTTTCCTTGGGCATGGAGAATCAGAAAGGAGTGCAGAATATCATTCCTTTTCCATCAAAAAAATCAGATCCAAATATGATCATGTTAGGTGCCATATAGTGGATAGAGTTTGGGATTTTGAAAACTCTATCAAATAGAGTCCTAGGTCAAAACAACTTACTTGTTTTGACCTAGTCAAAACAAATTTCCAAACCAAACCAAAGGGGGGACACGTGGGGCTCTTAGGCATGAGAAACATCATGCAAAAAAACTCAAAAGAAGGTCGTGGTCATGGGGTGAGTTAGTGCAAAGGATGAGAAAGAGTCCCAGTCCAATTGGGCTCTCTAGTTTTCTTTGGTCAAACTAAGATTTTAAACCCAATTAAACTAGGATTGGTGTAACTTAATTAAGGATGATCCTAATCCAACAAGGAGCTCATTTAAATCTAATTAAATTATATTTAGTTCTTATTTAAATCCTAATCTTATTAGTGTTAGATATATGTGCCCTAGAAGCCAAAATTGGTTGACACTTATAATACACTTCTAGGGGCAAAATTGTAATTTTGACTATAATCAATAAAATGGGTTATTTTCTATCACATATGTGTATTTAATGTCTGTGATACATCCGTTGAGTTAATGGTAATGATAATTCATATTTTTAAGAGTTGAAAGTTTAAGACATGAATAATCATTGTTAACTCATAAAATGCTTCCGACCATAGGACCACACGAGGATGGTGATTGATCTGGAAAGTTGGTGTATAATCGCTTCTCTTTAGTAGATGGGCCTTGAGTCTATAGTGTGGAGACACTGGAGTGAGAGTACAGATACTCATTAGAGAATGAGGGCACTGAGCGTGACCACCTCGAGTAGTCATTAGGGAGTCTACCTTCTCGTCAATGACTGACTCGATGCTGCAGTAGTGTGTCTGGTTCTCTGACCTGAGGTGCATCGACAGTTCACCTTGAAGGTGTTATAGTTTGACTACACCATTACTCGGTCTCCTAGCCATTCGAAACCCTGAGGTGTATGTTGGCTATAGCATGTTCATTATAGGAACTGGATTGCATCAAGATGGAATCTATCTACCTCGGTGGTAGAGGAGCAGCCCTATGATAATTGTGAGAATCAAGTTCAGAAGTCCATGGCCATGGCAGAGTGAAATAATAGAAAGAGTTTCTATTTAGATTTTCACATCGGACTCGAATCGAATTATTACATCATATGACAGAGACTAGGGTTTGACGAGTTTATCTTAACACTAATCTGATCGGGGCTCAAGATAGAAGGACTTAATCACATAGGTAGCTGCACCAAGAGGTTTGCATTCAGCTCTGATGGGTTGCCACCATATACTACTAGGTGTCACTGGTAGATTTTGGGAGCAATTAGAATGATTTAGATGATCGATCATTCTAGCTGTTCGAATCAGAAGAGTTCTGATCCATCGAAAGGAGTTTCGATGATGTCGATGATAGAGATCATGACATATCCCATTACCATACAAAACTGAATCTAACTGGGTCACACAAACAAGGGTTTGAATTTGGTGATCATCAATTGAACTGATCTAGTTCAATTGATCTGAATGAGATTCAATTAGGTTCAAGAAAATCGTGCTAGCACTCGATTGAACCTAACGTTCTTCTTTTGCTATCATAAATTAGTTGTCCTGATTGAGCCAAAGGAGTTTGTGCTCAATCAGAGGCCTTCATATGGTCTGACTGGAGGTTGTCCAAGTCAGAAAAGGTTATCTTATTTTGTAAGATATTACCTACCATTTTTGGTCATCTGCCATTTCTTGTTCTTTGACTTTGGTCAAAAGTCTACCTTTGACTGGTCAAATGTTGACCATTGACACTCTGACTTTTGACCATATGTCGTGCACCTATTGAAGAGCTGGTGGGGGCTTGTCCCCCTACCAGAACCTAGCAAGGAAGAGGGCACACGCCAAGGGCGCCCTTGGCGTGTACCCAAGTTGGAGGCGCCTAGGAGTCCTTGTTGGACAAGGACTCCATCTTCTTTTTGGTTTCCAATTAGAGTTCTCCTAAGAACCAACTTTGACTGGGCTTAGGCGCCCTCTAAGGAGGAATCCAGGGGATCCTATTCCCACCAATCAAATTTAGATCTAATTTTACAAAGAGCTATGATTGGTTGGGAAGAAGAAAAGTTGGATCACAAACAGTCTATAAATAAGACCCTACGCCCAACTCAGAATGTGATTGGAAGTGATTGAAAGGAATCACAATTCTCCATGCCCAAGGCTGCCTCTCCCCTCTTCCTCCATGCCAAACCACCTTCTCCCCTTCCTCTCCACATCCAAAAGGAGTTTTGGACTTTTGGTTGGTGCAATCCAGATCAAAGAAAGGCGACTGAAAGCTAGAAGGCTGCACTGCTGCAAAGGACGACTGCTGATCTTCAAAAGGAGTTTTGAAGATCCTCTAGATCAGATCCAAATTTGATTTTTGGAGACATGATAGAGAAGAAGAGGATCTCTAGATCCAGTCTGAGTGGATACCGGTAGAGGCCAGGCACTTGCGTGGCTAGATCCAGAACCTTCCGCTGCATACAGGATCATCAACGGGTAATAGGATTACCCATATCAAGGTAAATTAAATTTGATTTAATTTATCTAGATTTTATTTAAATTCTAAAATAATAATAATCAGATTTTAAACATCCCAAATTTGATCTAGATCAAAGAAAAAATTTTTTGAAATATATCTCTTGATCTGATCAGATCTGAACGAACCTAATCCGAAAAATCAGAATTTTTCTTCAACTGGTATCAGAGCCTAGGTTCTAAAAGTATTTAGATCTAATTTTAAATTTATTTTAATTAGAAAATAAATGATTTTAGATATCACATGAGATGTGATCAGATCTGAAATTAGAAAAAATTAAAATTAAATAATTTGGATCTAAGATTAGGAAATATGCATGACTAGTTCTAAAATAGAATAGTTCTATAGAATAGTCTTGCATGTTTTTGATTTAATCTGATTAAATCATATTTTAGATATATTTATTTTCTATTTTTTGATATTATAATGGTTATAATAATATATAAAAAATAGCAAATAAAAATTATTTAATTTTAAATATCATATGAGATATGATAGATGCATGTCTAGACTAGTTGTAGAATAGTTCTACATAATTATCTAGATTAGAATTTATTTTGATTAGATCAATTTAAATCTAATTTTTTAGATTATTATGAGATAATTTAGATCTTAAAATATGCATGATTCTATACATGAGATATATGCAAAATATGCCATGATTAGATCTAATTTATATATGAGATATATGATATAGATCTAAAACTGTTTTGTAGTATTGCTCCTGTGTTCCTCTTGGCCGTCCGGTCATAAGAATGAAGAAGGGTTTAAAGGCCCTCTCTTTCCATTCGATGGGGTGTTCTTATGATGTATAGGGGTGCTGCATGTTCGTCCTTAATCAGAAACCCAAAACTTACTTTCTGCAAAACCCTAGATCCTGAAACCCTAGGATTTATTGTGCATATTTTGTTTATGAACCCTACTTAATTAAAAATTAAGATTATAGAATATTCAATTAGGTCTAAAATTAAGAATTTCAGATCTAAGATATATTCATAATACTGGGTTCGGGCTTGGGTAGCTCAATTAGGTCTAAGCGGTTGATCAAACCGAATCAAGAGTTGGTTAGATGGGATCAACAATGCTTAAATTGACCAGCCTAATAGGATTAAGTCTGGGTCAAGATCGAGTCACGATCAAGCAAGACCTAATTAGGCTCAGAGGTTAGAGTCTGGATTGTAGGCTAACCCAATTGGTTCTGGCTCAATAATTTGGTGTCTAAGGTAAGTTTGGCACATACGACCGACTGGTTTTTAATTGGAAGCTACTCGACCTGAATGCATTCTTGTACGAGTTAATGGCATATTCCTTCCACCGGTCTCACTTACCTGGCCATATCTGTTGACACAGTTCTGATCTGAGGTGGTCAATAATCCGAGCTAACCCATGCCACTAGGTTAGTCATAATTGTTATGACTATGACAAGTCTAGTTTAATGAGACCTGAATCAATTCTCCCTAAGAAAAGATTAAGTCTGAGGTCTTCCACCATTGTAGATGTGCGGGCCCTTCCCGGGGTTGATTGTTCTCGGCTGGATACAGTGGCTCAGTTGCACCGGGAAGATGCAACCATGTCTATTAGGCATTGGATGCTATGGGCTGGAGGATGAGTTGGGCTCAATATTTTGGATACGGTGAGAGACTCAATTAGGAACCCAGTCTATGCAAATGGTGGGTCTGACTTAACTAAGGAGTGGATCAATATTCTGGATACGGTGAGATTCATGAATTAGAGACCAAGTTTGGGTGCACCATGATTAGAGAATCATTGAACAAGAGTTGTTCACTCATTGGCTAACCCATCACCAATAACTGTTAGGTGAGGTGATGAGTCAGTTGGTGAGACCGCACCACCCACTAGAAATCATTAATCATGGAGATTTTTGCATCTCTACAGAGGGAGTGTAGGGATCCGAGAAAATAGTGGGAGCTAATTTGTTTAAAAATAAAATTCCTTAAATAAATTGGTCAAGTCAATAATTACAGTATCTAACTAGAATCTTTGACTCTCTACAGGAAAAATGTCTGCGTCCAACCCATTGGCACGTATCCTGGACACACATAGACTGACTGGACCCAATTATAAAAGATTGGCTCAGGAACTACAAAATTAGTTTTGGGTTCCGAGAAGTTAACCCATGTATTGGACCAGGACCCTCCCACCTTACCAGCCCATCCATCCACTGAACAGAGAGCGTCTCTGGAAAAAATGGATAGACGAAGATAATAAGGCCAGATATTACATGTTGGGCTCGATGTCTGATGAGCTCCAGCGCCAACATGAAGATATCGGGACTGCTCGCCAAATGTTGGCTCACCTGCAGGAGATGTTTGGTGAACAGAGTCGCGCAGCCAAATATCAAGTCACGAAATGACTTTTTAAGGCTAAGATGCGTGATGGGCAGTCAGTCCAAGATCACTGTCTGACAATGATCAAGGACATGGAAGAGCTTGAGAAGCTCGGTGTGAAGTTAGACTTGGACCTGCAGAACGATATTATTCTGCAATCCTTGACTGATGCATATGGGCAATTCATCATGAATTACCACATGCATAAACTTCAAAATTCCTTGGCCGAATTAATGAATATGCTGGTTACCGCTGAGCTTTCTATGAAAGGTTCTAAAGGCTCAGTTCTTGCTATGGAACGGACTTCTTCCAAAAGAAAGTCTTATGGAAAGAAAAAGAAGTCTGCGAAAAAGCAGAAGGTGGAAGGAACAAAGAAGAAGAAGGCAGAGCCGAAGAAGAAAGGCCGATGGCAAAGGAAAGTATTTCCATTGCAACAGCGACGGCCATTGGAAGCGGAACTGCCCTACTTACCTGGCCACCCTGAAGAACAAGAAGGAAGGTCCTTCTGGAGGTATGCTCGTTATTGAGTCTAACCTTACGGTTTCTTCTGCATCCAGTTGGGTGCTTGACTCTGGTTCTAGTGCTCATCTGTGCACTTCCATGCAGGGTCTTGAGGATAGCAGGAGGCTGAGGGATGGAGACATGATCCTACGCATCGGTAATGGAGCAAGAGTTGCTGCAGTAGCCGTGGGAAACATACCCTCTTCGATTACCATCTGGTTTAGACTTAGTTTTGAAAGACTGTTATTATGTGCCTGCAGCTAGCAGGAATTTGATTTCTGTTTCATGCTTAGCACAAGAAGGCTATGTGATTACCTTCTTTAAGGACCATTGTAACATTCTTTATGAAAGAAATAAAATTGCAAATGGTTTCCTTATTAATGGTCTTTATCAGCTACATATTGATGTACCTGTTCTAACTATCGAGCAAAACGTGAATGCCAAATGACCTAGGGATAGTCCAAACGATAGATATCTATGGCACCTGAGATTAGGTCATATAGCAGAAGATAGGATCAACAAATTGGAGAAAAATGGGCTATTGAGTCCATTGACTTCCGAGTCATATCCAACTTGTGAATCTTGTCTTCAAGGCAAAATGACCAAACTCCCTTTTGTTGGACATGGGGAGAGGGCCACAGATCTCCTTGCCCTAGTACATACTGATGTGTGCGGCCCATTTGATGTGCCGGCTAGAGGCAATTTTGTCTACTTCATTATCTTTACCGATGATCTATCTAGGTATGGGTATGTGTATCTTATGAGACACAAGTCTGAAGCTTTTGAAAAGTTCAAAGAATTCAGACATGAAGTAGAAAAACAAACTGAAAAACCCATTAAGGTTCTTCGATCAGATCGAGGAGGTGAATACCTTAGCCGGGAATTCCTAGACTATCTTAAGAAAAATGGCATAGTCTCTCAATGGACTCCACCAGGAACACCTCAACTCAACGGGGTTTCAGAATGGAGAAATCGGACTCTATTGGATATGGTTCGATCCATGATGAGCTTCACAGACCTCCCTGATTTTCTTTGGGGACACTCATTGTTAACTTCAATTTATCTACTGAATAGGGTTTCCTCTAAAACCATTCCTACCACACCGTATGAGATATGGCACGGTAAGAAACCAAGTCTGAGTCATCTCAGAATTTGGGGATTGTCCGACTCATGTCAAAAGACAACAAGCGGACAAGTTAGAGTTTAGATCCTTCAGAGCTCGATTCATAGGATATCCTAAAGAGTCATTAGGATACTATTTCTACATTCCAGAAGACCACAATGTGATTGTGAGTCGACATGCCATCTTTCTTGAAAAATAGTTTATTCAAGATAGCGGCATTGGAAAGCAGATTCAAGCTTGATGAGAAAGTCTCACAAGTACAACGAGCTAAGGACCAATTGGAACCAAATCAGGTTGAGCCAATAAGAACACTACCTCCTCCACCTCGTAGATCGAAAAGAGTTTCCCGTCCCCCTGAAGAGATACTTAGGTATTATTTCAGAGGAAGTAGAGAAAATATTCCTCATAGGTAATGGTGCTCATGGTGATGATCCCAAAACCTACAACGAGGCGATATCAGATATCGACTCCGAGAAATGGCTAGAGGCAATGCAGTCAGAAATTGACTCGATGCACTCAAACCAAGTCTGGACCTTGGTAGATCCACCAGAAGGTATAGTACCTATTGGGTGTAAATGGATCTTCAAGAGAAAGATTGGTGCAGATGGGAATGTGGAGACATTCAAGGCTAGACTAGTGGCAAAAGGTTATAGTCAATGCGAAGGCATTGACTATCAGGATACCTTTTTCCCAGTGGCTATGCTAAAAGTCCATCCGCACATTGCTTGCCTGTTGCAGCCTATTTCGATTATGAAATATGGCAAATGGACGTGAAAATGGACGTTCTTGAACGGATATCTTGAGGAAGATATCTATATGGAACAGCCGCTAGGTTTCACATCCAGTGATACTGATCACAAGGTTTGCAAGCTGCAAAGGTCCATATATGGACTTAAGCAAGCATCTCGGAGCTGGAACACTCGTTTCAATGATGTGATCAAAATGTTTGATTTCATCAAAAATGAAGAGGAACCCGTGTATTTTCAAAAAGGTCAGTGGGAGCGCTGTTGTCTTCCTCATATTGTACGTGGATGACATCCTCCTTATTGGAAATGATATTCCCATGATGACAACAGTCAAATTATGGTTGTCCAAGGAATTCTCCATGAAAGACCTAGGCGAAGCATCCTTTATTCTAGGAATTAAGGTCTATAGGGATAGACCAAATAGGATGCTAGGACTTTCACAGAATGATGTACATAGAGAAAGTACTAAAGAGGTTTAGTATGAAAAACTCTAAGAGGGGATTAATACCCTTCAGACATGGTATTCATCTTTCCAAGAAGATGTGCCCCAGCACACCTGAGGAAATAGAATGCATGAGCAAGATCCCTTATGCTTCTGCAATAGGGAGCCTCATGTATGCCATGCTATGTACACGACCTGATATAGCCCATGCTGTGAGTGTCACAAGCAAATATCAGTCAAATCCAAGTGAAGAACACTGGACTTCTGTGAAATGTATCCTTAAGTACTTGAGAAGAACTAAGGATATGATGTTGGTCTTTGGTAATGGAGAACTCCAAGTCCAGGGATACACAGACTCGGATTTTATGTCCGATATAGATGATCGAAAGTCGACATCTGGGAGTCTGTTTGTGTGCAATGGTGGTGCTGTCAGCTGGAAGAGTTCCAAGCAAATGGTGATAGCAGATTCCACCATGCAAGTAGAATATATCGCTGCATCAGAAGCTGCGAAGGAAGCATTCTGGTATAAGAAGTTTGCTGCAGAAATCAAAGTAATACCATCAGATGCCATTCCTCTATATTGCGACAATAATAGCACCATAGCCCTTGCTAAGGAGCCGAGGTCTCACCAAAAATTCAAGCATATTGAGTGGCGATACCACCTCATCCACGATTACCTCGAAAAGGGTTACGTCGAGGTCAAGAGAGTCAACTCCACAGACAATGTGGGAGACCCACTTTATCGAAGCCCACCTTGAGAAGATGGAACTTAGATTTGTAGCCAATTGGCTTTAGGACAAGTGGGAGATTGTTAGATATATGTGCCCTAAAAGCCAGAATTGGCAGACACTTGTAATACACTTCTAGGGGCAAAATTATAATTTTGACTATAATCAATAAAATGGGTTATTTTCTATCACATATGTGTATTTAGTGTCTGTGATACATCCTTTGAGTTAATGGTAATGATAATTCATATTTTTAAGAGTTGAAAATTTAAGACATGAATAATCATTGTTAGCTCATAAAATGCTCCCGACCATAGGACCATCACGAGGATGGTGATTGATCCGAAAGGTTGGTGTATAATCGCTTCTCTTTAGTAGATGGATCTTGAGTCTACGGCATGGAGACACCAAAGCGAGAGTACAGGTATTCGTTAGAGAACGAGGGTACTGAGCGTGACCACCTCGAGTAGTCATTAGGGAGTCTACCTTCTCGTCAATGACTGACTCGATGCTGCAGTAGTGTGTCTGGTTCTTTGACCTGAGGTGCATCGGTAGTTTACCTTAAGGGTGTTATAGTTTGACTACACCATTACTCGGTCTCCTAGCCATTCGGAACCCTGAGGTGTATGTTGGCTATAGCATGTTCATTGTAGGAACTGGATTGCATCAAGATGGAATCTATCTACCTCGGTGGTAGAGGAGCAGCCCTATGATAATCATGAGAATCAAGTCCAGAAGTCCATGGCCATGGTAGAGTGAAATAATAGAAAGAGTTTCTATTTAGATTTTTACATCAAACTGAAATCGAATGATTACATCATATGACAGAGACTAGGGTTTGATGAGTTTACCTTAACCCTAATCTGATCGAGGCTCAAGATAGAAGGACTTAATCACACAGGTAGCTGCACCAAGAGGTTTGCATTTAGCTCTGATGGGTTGCCACCATATACTGCTAGGTGTCACTGGTGGATTTTGGGAGCAATTAGAATGATTTAGATGATCGATCATTCTAGTTGTTCGAATCAGAAGAGTTCTAATCCATCAAAAGGAGTTTCGATGATGTCGATGATAGAGATCATGACATATCCCATTACTATACAGAACTGAACCTAACTGGGTCACACAAACAAGGGTTTGAATCTGATGATCATCAATTGAACTGATCTAGTTCAATTGATCTGAATGAGATTCAATTAGGTTCAAGGAAATCGTGCTAGCACTCGATTGAACCTAACGTTCTTCTTTTGCTATCATAAATTAGTTATCCTGACTAAGCCAAAAGAGTTTATGCTCAATCAGAGGCCTTCATATGGTCTGACCGGAGGTTGTCCAAGTCAGAAAAGGTTCTCTTATTTTGTAAGACATTATCTGCCATTTTTGGTCACCTGCCATTTCTTGTTCTTTGACTTTGGTCGAAAGTCTACCTTTGACTGGTCAAATGTTGACCATTGACACTCTGACTTTTGACCACATGTCATGCACCTATTGGAGAGCTGGTGGGGGCCTGTCCCCCTACCAGAACCTGGCAAGGAAGAGGGTGCATGCCACCCTTAGCGTGTGCCCAAGTTGGAGGCGCCTAGGAGTCCTTGTTGGACAAGGACTCCATCTCCTTTTTGGTTTTCAATTAGAGTTCTCCTAATAACCAACTTTGACTGATCTTAGGCACCCTCTAAGGAGGAATCCAGGGGACTCTATTCCCACCAATCAGATTTAGATCTGATTTTATAAAGAGTTATGATTGGTTGGGAAAAAGAGAAGTTGGATCACAGACAGTCTATAAATAAGACCCTGCATCCAACTCAGATTGTGATTGGAAGTGATTGAAAGGAATCACAATTCTCCACACCCAAGGCTGCCTCTCCCCTCTTCCTCCATGCCAAACCACCTTCTCCCCTTCCTCTCCACGTCCAAAAGGAGTTTTGGACTTTTAGTTGGTGCGATCCAGATCAAAGAAAGGCGATTGAAAGCTAGAAGGCTGCACTGTTGCAAAGGACGACTACTGATCTTCAAAAGGAGTTTTGAAGATCCTCCAGATCAGATCCAGATCTGATTTCTGGAGACGTGATAGAGAAGAAGAGGATCTCCAGATCCAACTCGAGTGGATACCGATAGAGGCCAGGTACTTGCATGGCTAGATCCAGAATCTTCCGCTGCATACAGGATCATCAACGGATAATAGGATTACCCATATCAAGGTAAATTAAATTTGATTTAATTTATCTAGATTTTATTAAATTTTAAAATAATAATAATCAGATCTGAAACATCCCAGATCTGATCTAGATCAAAGAAAAAAAATTTTGAAATATATCTCTTGATCTGATCAGATTTAAACGAACCTGGTCCGAAAAATCAGGATTTTCCTTCAATTAGAAATTAAGTGCGCACAAGTTCTAATAGAATAGAAAATTGATCTTCCTTGTAATTGGCTTATCCCATAAATCAATTAGACTTGACCTAATCAAGTCCAAATCAAACCAAAATGAATCTCATTCAATTATACTTGATCTCAGTCCTAATGCTTAATTAAATTGAGTCAATTAGTAATTTAATTATTAATTAATCCTCCTGCAATACTTGTACTAGATCAAACATCAATCGTATTGACTATTTGATCCTAAAATAATTCATAATCATTGATCAACCATCTGATCAGATAGAAATCTCTGATGTGTGTGACCCCATAGGTTTGAACCTAAGCCGGTAGTACAAGAATAAATTTTTGTATCAATTGAAGTAACTATCTAGCAATGGTACCGAACATCCAGATAGATCGAATGTATATAAAGCAATATTTTAGAACCTATTCGAATATGGTTACCGTATAATTCATCCGTTTGATCTCTATGTTTACAATGACTTAGAGTTAAACTGTCAACCCTAGAATAGTATATCCATAATGTGTCTCAACATAATAATTCCTATGACTCCTCATAAGGACTATCCTAGCCAAGACTTTGCTAAATTGAAATTCAATTCAACATAGCTTTTGAAATCAGGAGTGGTCAATCCTATTTTGACTAACACACTGACTTCATAAATACTTGACCATGACTAGAAACCTTCTATCATTGAGTTAAAAATTTAAATAGTCCAGCACTAAAGTATTGGAGTTGCTTGCAAGTCATCGTGGTGATCTTAGATCTGAGGAATACATATATCCATATCCCTTCAGAGTAAATCTTGAAAGAAGAATACTCTAGAGTTGGTCACGTTCAATATAGATATACCCCTACAACTCACCTACATGTCATACTAGTATCTCCATACTCCTTGGTTAAGAGGACAACCAATCTATATGGCATCCAATGACCTATACTTGATAAATATTATCATCCTAGGCAATAATGCATCATTTGATCGTGAACATATTTAAGGACTAAATGATAAATTTTTTCTTTTATCGATTCTAAATAGTCCTAAGAACTTCATCATAATATAGAAGTTTATAAAAGAAAGATGCACACTTATGATGAAAAAGTCAGGATAAATATTTTATTCATAATAAATCATTTATAATTATATGATTAGCTCAACAGCCAACGGGTTGACGATTGATTTTAGAACATATTTACAACTCTGACTTATCCTAAAGCTACTTGGTACAGTATCTTATATCCATCTTTGGCTTGTGGTTGTCAAACTCTTTTACTGTAAGGACTTTAGTAAATGGGTCAGCCAAGTTCTTCTTTTCGTCAATCTTTTGAAGGTCGACGTCACCTCAATCCATAATCTTTCAGACAAGATAGTAGTGATGCAGAATATGCTTTATCCACTATGTGCTTTTGGTTTCTTCACCTGAGAATGGCTTCAGTGCTATCACAGTAGAGCAGGATTTGACCATTAAGGAAGGGTGCCACTCTGAGCTCGGTGATGATTTTTTTTAGCCAACAGCTTTCTTTGTAGTATTAGATGTCGCAATATACTCTGACCTGCAAACTAAGTCGACTATAGTATGCTGCTTGAAATTTTTCTAGTAGACAACTCCATTATTAAGAGTAAACACATAATCTGATACACTTCTACTATCATCATGATTAGATTGAAAACTAAAGTCCGCAAACTCCATAAGTTTCAAATCTAACTCACCATAAACTAACCACTGGTCCTTAGTATTTCTCAAATACTCAAGAATAATTTTTATAACCTTCCAGTGATTCTCCTCTAGATCAGATTGGTATCTACTCAATACTCCTAATGAGTATGCCACATCTGATCTCATACATGTGATAGCATATGTGATAGAACCCACTATCAAGGTATATAGAATTCTACTCATATGCTCTCTCTCTCTTGAGGTGTTGTCAAATAATTTCTTTTCGAGAGAAAAATTCTTATTAGAAAATATGTCCTAAAGTCAATCATCTAAGTTGTAGATGATTGAAATTAGTACATGAATTATCTAATAATAATAGTTATTTGGCTAGTTTATCATAGAAGTTCTATCTTTCTTAAATGAACTACTAAATTATGATGAAGTCTTTAGAACCACAATCAATCAATAAAAAAGTATTTATCAGATGGTTCTTAAACTATTCATAATCAAATGATAAGTTATTAATAAAAATGATAACTTATTGAGTGTAGGTCACTGTATACCATATGCGTTGGTTGTCCTTGTAATCAAGTGGTGTGAAGATACTGGTATAGCATCCAGGTGAGATGTAAGAGTACATCTGCAATGAACGTGACCAATGTAGTACTCTACTATCAATAGTAGCTAGCTAAGGCCAATGGGTATAAGTGTTCTTCCGACCTGAGATCACCATGATAGCTTGCAAGCAACTCACTATATTTTAGTGCTGGATTGCCTGTATTTTTAATATAGGTTCAAAAAAATTTTGGGTATAGCCAAGTACTTGTAAAGTCAGTGTGTGCGTCAAGATGAGACTGACCACTCCTAATTAACTTCAGAAAGAGAATGACTCATTATGTTTCAATTTAGCAAAACTTAGGCCTGGGTAATCTTTGTAAGGAGTCATGAGATTTGCAAAATTTTGAGACACAATAACGATGACTTGTATGAGTGATGACAGTATACTCGAAGTCATCTTGAGCATTTTTAATTAAAGGGATGAATTATATAGTAACCATGGGCCAGGATTCTAAGAATGTTGCTTTGCATATATTTGACCTATCCGGACGTTGAAAATCATTGCTAGATGGTTACTTTGACTGGTACAAAAATTGATTCCTATGCAATCAACTTAGGTTCAAACCTATGGGATCATACATATTAGAGATTGTAACTAGATCAAATGGTTAATCAATGATTGAGAATCGTTCTAAGATTAAATAATCAATGCAATTGATGTTTGACCTAATGCAAGTATTGTAGGAGGATCGATTAGCAATTGGATTGCTAATTGGCTCAATCAGATTGAGTAATCAGGCTGAGATCAACTCAAATTAAATTAGATTCAATTAGAATTGGTTTAGACTTAATAAGATTAAGTTTAGTTGGTTTATTGGATAATCTAATTGTAAGAAAAAAATTATTTTTAGTTGGACTAAGATTTAAGTGCACCTAATTTCTAATTGAGTTAGAATTTAAATTAAATTTAAATATATTATAAATCTAACTTAATTAATATTTTAGTTAGACTAGGATCATCCATAATTAGGCTTACACTAATCATATTTTAATTAGATTAAAAATTGATTTGACCTAGTCAATACATGAGAATCCTAGTTAGACTAGGATTCCTTGTTTCCTTCCTTGCAAAAATAATCTCCACGCCCACTAATTTTACTTTTAATTTTTTTTTATGATTTCCATGCCTAAGAATTGATTTTCCATGCTCCATGTCTAGTTTAATTTGAATCAAATCTGATTTAGTTCATTATGGAAAGTGGTTTGGTTTATTTCTCTTTGAAAGAATCCCTTTTGACCAAAATACTTCATTCTTCTTTTGCTATTTCCTCCAATGCCTTCCTATTATTTTTGTTCACCCTTTTTCCTTGGTTTGTTAATGGTTTTCTAGTCTCCATGCAAATAAAATAGGAAAAGGGGCATCCAAGAGTTGGATGCCCAATAATTTCCAAGTTTGACTAGGTCATTTGACCTAGTCTTTCTTATTTTGTGGCACCTCCTATATGATAGGTGTAGGCATCAAACATTCTAGGGTTTTCCATGGTAAAAGATTGAAGAAAAAGAAGAGAGGGCATGGGGTATTACGTGCCAAACATCTTGGAGGAAGAAGGTTTCTTTTGGACATCAAATGTTGATGTCTTGATGAAGATAAAGGTAAGAAAGAAAGTCTTCTCTCATAGTTTTTCTTTTAAAGATTACTTTTTCATTTTTCTTTATGATTTTTATATGATAAAAATCTAAGAGAGAGAGAGGAAGAGGGCATGGGGATCTATGCTCAAGGGTGTTGGGATAGAATGATCAATTTTGGACATGATCTGATCATGTCTTGATGAGAAAAGAAGAAGAGAAGAAGGTCTTCTCTTAGGATTTTTTTGAGAATTCTTTTTCTTCATATTTTATGAGATTTTTTTATAAGAAAAATCAGAGAGTGTATGATCTAGAAACATAAAAAATATTTAGGAAAGAAGATCTCTCCTTATCCTAGCATAAAGATGTTTTCAGGACATCAATCATTGATGTCCTGAAAGAGAATATTTATCTTCTCTTAGGATCTTTTCTAATATATTTTATTTCTGATTTATGGTAGATCCAAAGATTAAATTTCTTCCTTATTTCTTCTCTTATTCTTCATCTCTTGGAGTATCCAAGAAATCCAAAGAATAAATTTTCGATTAACCATCCGGAGGGATCCACGAGAAGCTAGCACTTCGAGTGGATCTTTGTTCGACAAACCTTCGATTTGTGTTGCAGCCTTATGTGGACTTTCTATAGAGGCCGGACATGTGTGCGGCTCTAAAGACAACAATATGAATTAACCATGGAGTTCTCAACCTATGCAAAGATAAGAGATTTGATCTCTTCTCTCAACTAGATGCGATCTAGGATTTAGATCTAGAATTATTCTAGATCTAGGATATTGATTTGATCAATATCAAAATATTTATTTTTAGATTTATACATGCATTATGACATATTATAAGTCCTAGATGTAGGGTTTAGTAATTAGATTACATGTATTTATAGATTAAATTATTTAATTTATAACTTTTGCTGCATTATATTTCAAAAAATAGTTTTAAAATTCATGTTTGAAATCTTGCATATTTTCTATCAGTGGTATCAAAGCATCTAGGTTCATTTATAACATGATCATATTTGATTTAAGTTAAATCTAAAAAATACAACTTTAAAGATCGCACATACTGCTATAAGGTTGTTATGTCATAAGGTTTATCGCTTATAGTGGAGAGATTGTTCTAGTATGTGCTGATCTATTCTTGAATCATAAAAAATATTAGATATGATCTAAATAATTTTATGATTTATTTTATATTTTAAATTTAAAATTAAATAGATGTTAGATCTATTTTATATTATTTAGATTAGATATAAATAATATCGGACTACACGTATTGCTATAAGGTTATCCTTCTGTAAGGTTTACCCCTTACAGTGGAGAGGTTGTCCTAGTATATGCTGATCCAAATAAACTAAATCATAAATATATTAGATGAGATCTAAAATAATTTATGATTTATTTTTAAATTTTAAATCTAATTTTAAATGGTTTATGATCTGATCCATATGATGTGTTTTATGTTTAGATCTAAATCCTCTTATTGCATATGTTGATATATAATTTTTGTTTTGAATCTAGAATGTATATGATATATTTATTTTATAGAATTTAAATTAAGAACTTATCTTCTACAAAATTTTAAATTCAAAATCTTAGGACATGATCAAAATATTAAAATAAATTAGATCTAAAATGATATATTGAATATGATTCAATGTAAACTATTCATAATTTGAAAATGTTTCAAATGATCAAATCAGAAATTAGTTCTGAGGTTCCATAAATCCAAATCCATAAGCTTTGAACTTAATTAAAAATTAAGTGATGGTTTAGAATCTAGGTTTGTGATTTAAAGATCCTAAGATAATTTTATAAAATATGGGTTAAAGGATAATGGGTTAGCTTTGATCAGGTTCTTAACTGGGTTAGACCAAGGGTTATATTAAATATGGACTAAATTAAGAAATTGATCAAACCTAATTAATAGTTAATTAAGATTAGATCATATCTAAAGATCACTTCAATAGTTATAGTTGATCAAAGTCCATACATCTAACAAATGGATACTAATCGTGGGCTCAATGGTCGAGCCTGAGTCTTTAGGCAGATCAAATTAATTTTGGATAAATTGATTGATGTCTAAGGTAAGTCTGGCATTCTCAGATCGATGGTTTTTAATTGACAACCCACTTACCTAGATATTTCTGATGGTGTCTAAGACAAGCCTTGGCAGACCCTCCCACTAATCTTTCTTACCTGGCTAATGTGGTTAATCAGGTCTTAATTAGGTTCCTCATTGACTCATGCTAACCCATGTCACATAGAAAATCAGTGAGACTGATTTTATTTAGTGAGACTGATCTAGGTGCCCATAGACCAATATTAATCCTTGTCCTTATCAAAGACGTGAGAAGTTAGTGGGAGGACTTGACTTGATAAAATCAGTAGGAGCAAATTGGTTCATGTCCTTTCTATTCTTAAATCACTAATAATTTAAATTTTCTAAAATTATTAGGTTCTTAAAATGATAAAGTTATGAAAATAACTGAGTCATAGCCTCCCATTAAGTTGAGTGATAATGGATCCATTAACTCAATAATCATTGGAGGCCTAAAGGCCTGGTGCTTATTGACTAATGAAATTATCATTCATAATATGATAACTTGGAAGTGTCTCTCTAATGGTGGTTAAGTTGGCCAACCAAAGTTGGGCTTAATTATTCGTTGGTTAGATGCACCAAGTATGGTCATGTTAATGATTGGACCTAACCAAATTCTTATAGTGAAAACAAAAGCCTATTGATTAGGTTTCTGGGATAAATTTAAATTACTAGAAGTTATTTGGAGAAATAATTGATTAATGAACCTACCCGTAGATGCACATGGATTGGTCGACCAAAGTCAGGCTTGTGTGTAGTCTATGTGGATTCTAGTACCTACTAGGGAATTAAAGTAATTTTCTAAATTGGAGGTAGAGGCTACTAATTCGAATAAAATAATGAAAGAACCTTAAGACTAAAGTCTAAGTCTCTAGGATTAAAATAATTCATATACTTAGGTCATTATTCTCTTTACTTATAGAATAACGCTAAACTCTAATTGCTCCAATCACTGTCAAACAGTGATGACTTATGGGATTCAACTTCAATAATTAGTATTAAAAGTTGAATTTCGTTCAGCAGTATGAATGGGTTCGTACTGGGACTTCTTAGTCCAATCAAAATAATTAGTTCAAAGTTAACCCAAATCAGGTATAGTGCTTCTACTATTAGAAGCAGGATCATTGGAAGAAGAATTATCTTGCTTCCCTTGACCATAATAGACTGAACAAGAGAAAGGAGCAAGAGTTACTCATCAAGAATGTTATATGATAACATCTTGAAATTTTTCTATATGTAATTCTACTACCTGGGTATTAGATACCGGTGGTCTTATGCAATTTGTTGCAAGGACTTTAGATAAGTGGAATATCTAAAAATGGTGAGAGATTCATGAATGTTAGGGAAGAAAGTTTTGTTCTAATCCTAGCTTTAGAAATTATCAAGCTTATTTTCAAAAGATGTCATTTTGAGTGATTGTCACTATTGTCCATCGTTTATGATAAATGTGATATTTGTTGGCCTTTAAATCAGAGATGGTTATCATTTATCAATAAAGAAGATTGTTGTGATATTATTATGAATAATGTTATAATAATACATGAACAATAAAGAAATGATATTTAATATTTATATAGTCTGTTAAGTATAATATACATATTTAATAAACATCCAAGTTGGATTATGTCATGGATGTCTATCTTTAGCATTATAAGCTTAATCATCTTAATAAGAATAGGATAAATGGGTTAGCTTGAGAGGAAAATCTTGATATCAATGATTGTGAATCATTGATAGTCTGTGAGTCTTGTCTTCTTGGAAAGATGACAAACTCATCTTTTAATGAAAAAGGTGAAGGAGCCGATAAAGTTCTATGTCTCATACATAGTGAAATATGTGGACCTATGAACTTAAGTGCCAAAGGAAGATATTAATATTTCATTACAGATGACCTATTTGGACATGGGTGCGTCTGGCTTGAATCATTTGAAATATTCAAATGATTTAATAATGAAATAGAAAAATAAACTGAAAATAGTATTAGAACTCTTCGATCAGATCGAAGAGGTGAATACTTATCTAGTAAGTTTGTGACATATCTAGGAGAAAATAGAATTCTCTCTCAGTGGATTTCTTTTTGAAACATAGTGTATCGAAAAAAAAAAATTGAACTTTGTTAGACATGATTCAATCCACGATATGGTTCACTTGTCTGCTTGTTTCAGGATGGTGCTGTTGTGACTACTTATTTTACTTTAAAAATATACCGAATAAATTTGTTGTAAATCTCCATATGAGATATGGATCGAGCATAGACCTAGACTCTCTCACCTTTGGGTTTGGAGTTGATCAGCCTATGTCAAAGGTTTGCACATAGATAATCTTGGATCTTGGTCCAATAGATATTTCAGGGTTATTAATTCTACCATGCTGAAGAGCATAAGATATTCATCAGCAATAGGACATTCCTTTTGGAAAAAAAATTCTTAGGAAAGGAACTAATGCCTATCAAGTTGAACTTGGAGAAGTTTGACTAGTAGAAAAGAACCGACATAATCTAGTAAACCTACAGAACTGGATTTGACAGATCAAACTTGGAGCCCATTAAAATGGCACCTTTAAGGAGATCCAGTAGAGTACCATGTTAGCCAGATAGATACTTTAGTATCTAGGTCCAGGATGACAATCCTATTGAGCTCAATAAGAACAATAAGGATCCGAACACCTATAGGGATGCAATGTAGTGGTCTGACTCTGAGAAGTGGCTTCAAGCCACATAATCCAAATTGAAGTCCATGGAAATCAATATTGTATGGACACTAGATGATTCACTTGAAAGGATAAAATCCATTGGATGTGAATAGATTTTCAAAAGGATCAGAATAGCACAGACGGAAAGGTAAAGACTTGTAAAGCCCATTTATCTATTATCTTAGTTTTGGAACATACATTTTGAATGTATGTCTTTGTTATGAACAAAAACAAACCCTACATTTGTAAGTGGGCAAAATATTTTATAGTGTTATTCCTTGTGTTGTCTGTGGATGAAGTTCTCTTAATCTAGAATGGCATTCTAGCATTGCAAGGAATAAATGTTTGGCTGTCATCTAATTTCTCTATGTTCAAAATTAGATATGGTATATGTTATATATGAGTGCCCTAGAAGCCAGAATTGGCTAATACTTGTAATACACATCTAAGGGCAAAATTATAATTTTGACTATAAATAATAAAGTGGGTTATTTTCTATCACATAAGTGTATTTAGTGTCTGTGATACATCCCTTGAGTTAATGGAAATGATAATTCATATTTCAAGAGTTAAAAATTTAAGACAATAATTTTCATTATTAACTCATAAAATGCTCCAGACCATAGGATCATCATGAGGGTGGTGATTGATCCGGAAGGTTAGTGTACAATCACTTCTTTGTAGTAGATGAGTCTTAAGTCTATGGTGTAGAGACACCAGAGCGAGAGTACAGGTACTCGTTAGAGAACGAGGGCACTGAGTGTGACCACCTTGAGTAGTCATAAAAAAGTCTACCTTCTCGTCATTGACTAACTCGATGCTGCAGTGGTGTATCTGGTTCTTTGACCTGAGGTGCATCGGTAGTTCACCTTGAGGGTGTTATAGTTTGACTACACCATGAATCGATCTCCTAGCCATTCGGAGCCCTGAGGTGTATGTTGGCTATAGCATGTTCATTGTAGGAATTGGATTGCACCAAGATGGAATCTATCTACCTTGGTGGATGAGGAGCAGCCCTATGATGATCATGAGAATCAAGTCCATAAGCCCATGGCCATGGCAGAGAGAGTGAAATAATATAAAGAGTTTCTATTAAGATTTTCACATCGGACTTGAATCGAATGATTAAATCATATGATAGAAATTAGGGTTTGACGAGTTCACCTTAACCCTAATCTGATCGGAGCTCAAGATAGAAGAACTTAATCACACAAGTAGCTGCATCGAGAGATTCATTTTTAGTTTTGATGGGTTGCCACCATATGCTGCTAGGTGTCACTGGTGGATTTTGGAAGCAATTAGAATGATTTAAATGATCGATCATTCTAAGTTGTCTGAATCAGAAGAGTTCTGATCCATCGAAAGGAGTTTGGATGATGTCAACGATGGAGATCATGACATATCCCATTACCATATAAAACTAAACCTAACTAGATCACACAAATAAGGGTTTGGATCTGGATATCATCAATTGGACTAATCCAGTTCAATTGATTTGAATAAGATTCAATTAGGTTCAAGAAAATCGTGCTAGCACACGATTGAGCCTAACATTCTTCTTTTTCTATCTTAAAAGTTGTCTTGACTGAGCCAAATAAGTTTGTGCTCACTTAGGTACCTTTACCTGGTCTAGCTAGAGCTTGTCTATGTCAGAAATGGGTTGTCTTAATTTATGAGATAAATTTGAGACAACACCTACCATTTTTCGTCACCTGCTAATTCTTATACTTTGACTTGGTCAAACATTGAACTTTGACCCTTGGACATCTGCCCATGTGTCATGAACTTATTGGAGAGTAGATAAGGGCTTGTCCCCTCTCTGGAAATTGAAAAGAAAGGGGTGCATGCCTAGGATGGCGTGCACCCATGGATAGGGATGCTGGAGTCCCATACGGATGGGACTCCAGGTTGCTTCTTGGTTTCTACTTAGGTGGTTCTTGGGTATCTACTTTGACCATTCTTAGGTGCCATCTAAGAATGAACCTGTGGGTCTCTCATCTAATTGGATCAGGTGATGTCATCCCACCAATCAAATTTAGATCTGATTGAACGAAGCAACATGATTGGCCGGGGTGATGTAGCACTGCATGGCGCAGCAGAGTCTATAAAAGGACCCTATCTGCACCTACTTTTGAGAACCTCTCTTCCAAGCCATGCCCCAAGGCTGCCTCTCTCCCTTCTTCATGCCACCATCTGGCCCTCTCTCTCCTCTCCATGTACAAGAAAGTTGGGCCTTTCGATTAGTGCGAGTCAGGCAAGAAAAGGCTGACGAAAAAGGAAGAAGGCAGCACTGCTGCAGAGACGATGGGTGATCTTCAGAAGGTATTTTGAAGATCATCCAAATTAGATCTAGATCTAATTTTTAGAAAAAAGAAAGAGAAGGAAAAGATCTCCAGATCAAGTTTGAGTGGATACAGATAGAGGTTAGGCGCTTGCATGGCTAGATCCAGAACCTCACAGGTTCCGCGGGATCATCAATGGGTAATCGGATTACCCAAGATCAAGATAAAAATTAATTCAAAATTAATTTAATTTTATTTTCTTAATTATCAGATTATAAATTAGATATGAAAAGTGTTAGATCTAATCTAGATCTGAGAGGAGAATTTTTGAAATATATCTCTCGATCCAATTAGATCTGAACGAACCTGATCCCCAAAAAATCCTGATTTCCCTTCAAATGGTATCAGAGCCAGATTCTTATAATTTTTTTTTAGATATGATTTAATCTAATTAATTAGTGATTTCAGATATCACATGATATATGATTAGATCTAAAATCAAAAAATTAAAAATTAAAATAAATTAATTTAGATCTAATATGTATGAGATACATAACTAAACTAGGAATAGAATTATTCTATGTGTACTCTAATTTGATCATAATTTTTGTTTGATTAAAAGTAATTTTTGGATCTATTTATTTTCTATTTTTTGATATTATAAATATTATAATCAGATCTAAAAATAAAAAATAAAATAAAATTAATTGTTCATATGAGATATGATAGTTGCATGTTTAGACTAGTTGTAGAATAGTTCTGCAAATAGGTCTAGATTAAATTTTATTTGATATGATCGAATTTAAATTTAATTTTTTAGATGATTATGAGATAATTTAGATCTGAAAAATATGCATGCATGATATATGTGATATATATTAAAACATGTTTTAATTAGATCTATTTTTTATATATGAGATATATGCTTAGATCTAATTAGTTTTTGTAGATTAGTTATATTTCTGATTAACCTTGGCCATCTGGTCATAAGAACAAAGTAGGGCTTAAAGACCCTCTCCTCCCATTCGATGGGGTGTTCTTATGATGTGTGGGGGTGCTGCACGTTCATCCTTAATCAGAAATTGAAAACTTACTTTCTGCAAAACCCTAGATCCTAAAATCCTAGGATCTTTTTACATGTTTTGTTTAAGAACCCTAACTTAATTAAGAATTAAGTTTATAAAATATCAATTAGATCTAAAATTGAGAATTTCAGATCGAAGACATATTCATAAATCTGGGTTCGGGCTTGGGTAGCTCAATTAGGTCTAGTAGTTGATCAAATCGAATCAAGAGTTGGTTAGATGGGATCAAGAATGCTTAAATTGACTAGCCTAATAGGATTAAGTCTAGGTCAGGATCGAGTCATGAATGTGATCGATCAAGCTAAGACCTAATTAGGCTCAGTGGTTAGAGTTTGGATTGTAGGCTAACCCAATTGGTTCTATCTCAACAATTTGGTGTCTAAGGTAAGTTTGGCAGATATGATCGACTAATTTTTAATTGGGAGCTACTCGACTCGAATGCGCTCTTGTCGAGTTAATGGCACATCTCTTCCATCAGTCTCACTTATCTGGCCATATTTGTTGACTTAGTTCTGATCTGAGGTGGTCAATAATTTGAGCTAACTCATGCCACTAGGTTAGTCATAATAGTTATGACTATGTCAAGTCTAGTTTAATGAGATCTAAATCAAATCTTCCTAAGAAAGGATTAAGTCTAAGGTCTTCCACCATTGTAGATGTGCGGACCCTTTCCGGGGTTGATTGTTCTTGATTGATTACAGTGGCTCAGTTGCATCGGGAAGATGCAACAATGTCTATTAGGCATTGGATGCTACAGGCTGGAGGATGAATTGGGCTCAATATTTTGGATATGGTGAGAGACTCAATTAGGAATTCAATCTATGCAAATGGTGGGTCTGACTTAACTAAGGAGTAGATCAATATTCTGGATACGGTGAGATTCATGAATTAGAGACCAAGTTTGGATGCACCATAATTAGAGAATCATTGAACAAGAGTTGTTCACCCATTGGCTAACCCATCACCAATAACTGTTAGGTGAGGTGATGAGTAAGTCGGTGGGACCGCACCACCCACTAAAAATCAGTAATCATGAAGATTTTTGCATCTCTACAAAGGGAGTGTAGGGATCCAAAAAAATAGTGGAAGCTAATTTATTTAAAAATAAAATTTTTAAATAAATTGGTTAAGTCTTAATTATAATATCTAACTAGAAACTTTGACTCTCTATAGAAGGAAATGTCTGCATGCCCAACCCACTAGCATGAATCCTGGACACCCATAGGACTGACCGGACCCAAATTATAAAGGATTGGCTTCAAGAACTTCAAAATTATTTTGGATTCCAAGAAGTTAACCTCATGTATTAGATCAAGGACCCTTCCCACCTTACCAACTCATCCATCCACTGAACAAAGAGCATCTCTGGATAAGATGGATGGATGAAGATAATAAGACCTAGATATTACATGTTGGGCTCGATGTCTGATGAACTTTAGTGCCAACATGAAGATATCAGCACTGTCTCGCCAAATGTTGGCTCACCTACAAGAGATGTTTGGTGAACAGAGTCGTGCAGCCAAGTATCAAGTCACTAAATGACTTATTCAAAGCTAAGATACGTGATGGGATAGTCAGTCCAAGATCATTGTCTGATGATGATCAAGGACTTAGAAGAGCTTGAGAAGCTCGGAGTGAGGTTAGACTTAGATCTGCAAAATGATATAATTCTGCAATCCTTTGACTGATGCATATGGGCAGTTCATCATGAACTACCATATGCATAAACTTCAAAATTTCTTAGCCGAACTTATGAACATGCTGGTTACCGCTGAGCTTTCTATGAAAGGTTCTAAAGGCTCAGTGCTTGCTATGGAATGGACTTCTTCCAAGAGAAAGTCTTTTGGAAAGAAGAAGAAGTCTACGAAAAAGCAGAAGGTGGAAGGAGGAAAGAAGAAAAAGGCAGAGCTAAAGAAGAAGGCCGCTGACAAAGAAAAGTATTTCTATTGCAACAATGATGGCCACTGGAAGTGAAACTGCCCTACATACCTAGCCATCCTAAAGAATAAGGAGGCTGGTCCTTCTAGAGGTATGCTCGTTATTGAGTCTAACCTTACGATTTTTTCTATATCCAGTTGGGTGCTTGACTTTGGTTCTAGTGCTCATTTATGCACTTTCATGTAGGGTCTTGAGGATAGCAAGAGGCAGAGGGATGGTGAGATGATCCTACACATCGAAAATGAAGCAAGAGTTGCTACCATGGCCATGGGAATATACCCTCTTCGACTACCATCTGGTTTAGACTTAGTGTTAAAAGACTGTTATTATGTGCCTGCAGCAAGCAAAAATTTAATTTCTATTTCTTGCCTTGCATTAGAAGGCTATGTAATTAGTTTTCTTAAGGACCATTGTAACATTCTTTATGAAAAAAATAAAATTACAAGTAGTTTCCTTATTAACGGTCTTTATCAGTTACATATTGATGTATCTATTTTTAATATCGAGCAAAATGTGAATACCATGAAATGACCTAGGGATAGTCCAAATGATAGGTATCTATGGCACCTAAGATTAGGTCATATAGCAGAAGATAGGGTTAACAAATTGAAGAAAATTGGCTATTGAGTCCGTTGACTTTCGAGTCATATCCAATTTGTAAATCTTATCTTCATGGCAAAATGACTAAGCTCCCTTTTATAGGACATGGGGAAAGGGCCATGGATCTTCTTGCCCTAGTACATACTGATGTGTGTGGCCCATTTGATGTGCTGGCTAGAGGCAACTTTGTCTACTTCATAACCTTTATCGATGATTTATCTAGGTATGGGTATGTGTATCTTATGAGACACAAGTCTGAAGCTTTTGAAAAGTTTAAGAAATTCAGACATGAAGTAGAAAAGCAAACTAGAAAATCCATCAAGATTCTTCGATCAGATCGAGGAGGTGAATACCTTAGTCAAAAATTCTTGGACTATCTTAAGAAAAATGGCATAGTCTCTCAATGGACTCCACCTGGAATACCTCAACTCAATGAAATTTTAGAACGGAGGAACCAAACTCTATTAGATATAGTCCAATCCATGATGAGCTTCAATGGAGACCTCCTGAATTTTCTTTGGGGATACTGTTTGTTAACTGCAATAACTTACTGAATAGGTTCTTCTAAATCGTTCCTACCACACCATATGAGATATGGTATGGTAGAAACCAAGTCTGAGTCATCTCAGAATTTGGGATTGTTCGGCTCATGTCAAAAGACAACAAGTAGATAAGTTAGACTTTAGGTCCTTCAAAGCTTGATTCATAGGATATCCTAAAGAGTCATTAGCATATTATTTCTACATTCCAGAAGATTACAGTGTGATTGTGAGTCGACATGCCATCTTTCTTGAAAAATAGTTTATTCAAGATAGCGGCATTAGAAAGTAGATCAAGCTCGATAAGAAAGTCTCACAAGAGCAACGAGCTAAGGACCAAATGGAACCAAATCAGGTTAAGCCAATTCATACACTACCTCCTCCACCTTGTAGATTGGAAAGAGTTTTTCATTCTCCTAAAAGATATTTAGGTACTATTTTAGAAGATGTAGAGGAAATATTCCTCATAGATAATGAGGTTCATGGTGATGATCCCAAAATCTATAACGAGGCGATATCAGATATCGACTCCAAGAAATGGTTAGAGGCAATGAAGTCAGAAATTGACTCGATGCACTCAAACCAAGTCTGAACCTTGGTAGATCCACTAGAAGGTATAGTACCTATTGGGTGTAAATAGATCTTTAAGAGAAAGATTGGTGTAGATAAAAATGTAGAGACATTCAAGGCTAGATTAGTGGCAAAAAGTTATAGTCAACGCAAGGGCATTGACTATCAGGATACCTTTTCGCTAGTAGCTATGCTAAAATTCATCTGCACATTACTTACTGTTGCAGCCTATTTCGATTATGAAATATGGCAAATGGATGTGAAAATGGCGTTCTTAAATAGATATCTTGAGGAAGATATCTATATGGAACAGCCGCTAGGTTTCACATCTAGTGATGATGATCACAAGGTTTGCAAAATACAAAGGTCCATATATGAACTTAAGTAAGCATCTCGGAGCTAGAACACTCATTTTAATGATGTGATCAAAATGTTTGGTTTCATCAAAAATGAGGAGGAGCCATGTGTCTTTAAAAAGGTTAGTGGGAGCACTGTTGTCTTCCTCGTATTGTACGTAGATGACATCCTCCTTATCGGAATGATATTCTCATGTTGACACAGTTAAAATGTAGTTATCTAAGAATCTCCATGAAAGCCTAGAGAAGCATCATTTATTCTGAAATTAAGATTTATAGAGATAGACCGAATAGGATGCTAGAACTTTCACAGAAGATGTAATAAGAGGAAGTACTAAAGAGATTTAGTATGGAAACTCTAAAGAGGGGTTTAATACCTTCAGACATGGCAATTCATCTTTCCAGAAGATGTGCCTTAGACACGAGGAATAGAAGCATGAGCAAGATTCCTTTGCTTAGCATAGGAAGCCTCAATGTATGCCATGTTATGTTAAGACCTGATATAGCTCATGCCGTTGAGTATCACGAGCAGATATAAGTCAATCTAGGTGAAGAACACTAATGACTCTGTGAAATGTATCCTTAAGTACATGAGAAAGAAACTAAGATATGTTACTGATCTTTGATAATGGAGAACTCCAAGTCCAGGGGTTGCAGACTCGGACTTTTGTCCGATGTAGAGATCGAGAAGTCCGACATCTGGAGTCTATTTTTGTGCATGGCTGGGCTGTCAGTTGAAAAGTTCAAACAGACAGTGATAGCAGTTCCATCATGAAGCAGAAATATATGCTGCATTAGAAGCTGTGAAAGGAAGTATTCTGGTACAAGAAGTTTGCGTAGAGATCGGAGTGATTCTATCAGCATGCCATTGCCTCTGTACTGCAACAATAAATGGTGCCATAGTCTTGCTAAGGGGCCGAGGTCCTCACAAAAATTCAAGCACATCGACGGCGATACATCATTCACGATTACCTCGGAGAAGGGTTACGTCAAGGTCAAGAGAGTCGACTCTACAGACATACGGTGGACCGCTTCAAAAGCTGATGGGCAGTAGAAGATAAAGTCCACCATTGATGAAGATGGGATTAAGATTTATAGCATTGGGTTTTAAGCTCAAGTGGAAGTTTGTTTACATATGTGTGCCCTAGAAGCAGAAACTTGGCTGAACACTTGTAATACACTTCTACGGGCAAAATTATAATTGTTTACATAAATAATAAACGATGGGTTATTTTCTATCACATAAGTTATTTAGTGTCTTGTGATACATCCCGTTGAGTTAATGCGATAATTGATAATTCATATTTACAAGAGTTAAAAATTTAAGACAAGAATTTTCATTATTAACTCAATTAAAATGCTCCATAACCAAAGGATCATCATGAGCAGTGGTGATTGATCCGGTGAAAGTTAGTGTAAATCCTTCTTGTAGATATGAGTTTAGTCTATGGACTGTAGAGACACCGGATGGAGAGTACAGGTATGTTAGAGAACAGGGCACTGAGCGACACCCTTACGTAGTCTAAAATAAGGCTAACTTCTCGTCAATTGATACTCGATGCATGCAGTGGTTAGTCTGCTGATTCTTTGACTGAGGTGCATCGGCAGTTCACCTTGAGGGTGTTAAGTTTGACTACACCATGACTCGTCTCCTAGCCATTCGAGCATCTGAGGTGTAATGTTGCTATAGCATGTTATTGTAGGAAATTGATTGCACCAAGATGGAAATCTATCTGACCGATGGATGAGGAGCAACCCTTAGATGATCATGAGAATCAAGTCCATAAGCCCATGGCCATGGCAGAGAGAGTGAAATAATAGAAAGAGTTTCTATTAAGGTTTTCACATCGGACTTGAATCGAATGATTAAATCATATGATAAAAATTAGGATTTGATGAGTTCACCTTAACCCTAATCTGATCGGGACTCAAGATAGAAGAACTTAATCATGCAAGTAGCTGCACCGAGAGATTCATTTTTAGTTTTGATGGGTTGCCACCATATGCTGCTAGGTGTCACTGATGGATTTTGGGAGCAATTAGAATGATTTAGATGATCGATCATTCTAAGTTGTCTGAATCAAAAGTGTTCTGATCCATTAAAAGGAGTTTCGATGATGTTAATGATGGAGATCATGACATATCCCATTATCATACAAAACTGAACCAACTGGGTCACACAAACAAAGGTTTAGATCTAGATATCATCAATTGGACTAACCTAGTTCAATTGATTTGAATAAGATTCAATTAGGTTCAAGGAAATCGTGCTAGCACATGATTGAGCCTAACATTCTTCTTTTTCTATCTTAAAAGTTATCTTGACTGAGCCAAATGAGTTTGTGCTCACTTAGGTACCTTTACCTGATCTGGCTAGAGCTTGTCTAAGTTAGAAAAGGGTTGTCTTAATTTATGAGATAAATTTGAGACAACACTTACCATTTTTCATCACCTGCTAATTCTTGTACTTTGACTTGGTCAAACGTTGACCTTTTACCCTTGGACATTTGTCCATGTGTCATGCACTTATTGGAGAGCAGATAGGGGATTGTCCTCTCTCTAAAAATTGGAAAGAAAGGGGCCCATGCCTAGGATGGCGTGCACCCATGGATAGGGATGTTGGAGTCCCATAGGATGGGACTCCAGGTTGCTTCTTGATTTCTACTTAGGTGATCCTTGGGTATCTACTTTGACCAGTCTTAGGCGCCATCCAAGAATGAACCTATGGGTCTCTCATCTGATTGGATCAGGTGATGTCATCCCACCAATCAGATTTAGATCTGATTAAATGAAGCAATGCGATTGGTCGGGGTGATGCAGCATTGTATGGCACAGCAGAGTCTATAAAAGGACCCTATCTGCACCTACTTTTGAGAACTCCTCTTCCAAGCAATGCCCCAAGGCTGCCCCTCTTTCTTCTTCATGCCACCATCTAGCCCTCTCTCTCCTATCCATGCCCAAGGAAGTTGGACCTTCTGATTAGTGCGAGTCAGGAAAGAAAAGGCTGACAAAAAAGGAAGATGGTAGCACTGCTGTAGAGATGACGGATGATCTTTAGAAGGTGTTTTGAAGATCCTCCAAATCAGATCTAGATTTGATTTTTGGAGAAAAGAAAGAGAAAAAGAAGATCTCCAGATCCAGCCCGAGTGGATACCGATAGAGGTCAGGCGCTTGCGTGGTTAGATCCAGAACCTCACAGCTTCCGCAGGATCATCAATGGGTAATTAGATTACCCAAGATCAAGGTAAAAATTAATTCAAAATTAATTTAATTTTATTTTTTTAATTATTAGATTATAAATCAGATCTAAAAAGTATTAGATCTGATCTGGATCTGAGAGAAGAATTTTTGAAATATGTCTCTCGATCCAATCAAATATGAACAAACCTGACCTCCGAAAAATCCTAATTTTCCTTCGGTATACTCACTAATGATAGTAAGTAAACACCAGTTTGATCTAAGTAAGAATCACTAGAAGATTGTATAGACAATTCTCATATATTTAGAAAATACTAAGATCCAATGACTCAAATATGAAAATACTGACTTAAAACTTATGGATGTTTCATATTTTTTAGTCAAATCAAGATGACAATAAGAGAGTGTCGGATCATATCCTAATTTTGAGAGTAATATACTAAAAAAATTCCAAGCAGGATATTGTAGCCTATTCAGTTAGTCATGTACAGTACGTCGTGGTATATGATGCTACCATGTAAGCTATGTAATTGCTGAGGTTCATTGGTAGGTTGGGAGTGGCACCCTCCATTGATGGTCCAGTCCTATCATGGCACTGGAACCATAGCTCAGGCTAAAGAATTGAAGGACCAGCATATTCTGCATCGCTATCATCTTTGATTTTAGATCAAGATGACATTGATTTTTGGAAGATCGATGGAAATGGAGAACTTGACGACCTATTTGCTAAGGCCTCGGAACTAAGGAGTTCTATGAACTCAAGTGGAAGATAGGATATTTGATATCATTCTGATTGGCTTTAGTTCAAGTAAAAGTTGTTAAAAAATATATTCTAAAGCCAATCATCTAAGTCGTAGATAATTGAAATTAGTATATGAATTATCTAATAATAATACTTATTTGGCTGGTTTATCATAGAGATTCTATCTTTCTTAAATGAACTTCTAAATTATGATGAAGTCCTTAGAACTACAATCAATTAATAAAGAAGGATTTATCAAATGATTCTTAAACTGTTCATAATCAAATGATAAGTTATTAATAAGAATGATAACTTATCGAGTGTAGATCGTTGTATGCCATACGCATTGGTTGTCCTCATAATCAAGTGATGTAAAGACACTAGTATGGCATCTAGGTAAGATATAGAAGTACATCTGCACTGAACGTGATCAATGTAGCACTCTACTGTTAAGAATAGCTAGCAAAAGCCAATGGGTATAAGTATCCCTCCGATCAGAGATCACCATGGTGACTTGCAAGCAACTCACTATACTTTGGTGCCAGACTATCTATATTTCTAATATAGGTTCGAAAGAATTTTGGATATACTCAAGTACTTGTAGAGTCGGTGTGTGAGTCAAGACCACTCCTGATTAACTTCAGGAAGAGAATGACTCACTGTGTTTTAATTTAGGAAAACTTAGGCCTGGATAATCCTTGTGAGGAGTTATGAGATTTGGAAAATTTTGAGACACAATAGAGATGCAATGTATGAGTGTTGATAGTGTACTCGAAGTTGTCTTGAGCATTATTGGTCAAAGAGATGAATTATATAGTAACCATGGGCCAAGGTTCTAAGAATGTTGCTTTGCATACATTCGACCTATCTAGACGTCGACAATCATTGCTAGATGGTTACTTTGACTGGTACAAAAATTGATTCCTATGCTACCAGCTTAGATTCGAACCTATGGGGTCACACATATTAGAGATTATAACCAGATCAAATGGTTAATCGACGATTGAGAATTGTTCTATGGACAAATAATCAATGCGATTGATGTTTGACCTAATGCAAGTGTTGCAGGAGGATTGATTAGTAATTAAATTATTAATTGGCTCAATCTGATTGAGCAATTAGATTGAGATCAGCTCTAATTAAATTAGATTCAATTAGAATTGATTTGAACTTAATTAGATTAAGTTTAATTGGTTTATTGAATAAGCCAATTGTAAAGAAAAAATAATTTCTAGTTGGACTAGGATTTGAGTGCACCTAATTTTTAATTGAGTTAAGATTTAAATTAGATTTAAATTTGGTTTAAATCTAACTTAATTGATTTTTTAGTTGGACTAGGATCACCCATAATTAGGCTTGCACTAATCATATTTTAATTGGGTTAAAAATTGGTTTGACCTAGTCAATATATGAGAATCCTAGTTAGACAAGGATTCCTTATTTCCTTCCTTACGAAAATAATCTCCATGCCCACTAATTTTATTTTTAGATTTTTTCTATGATTTCCATGCCAAAGGATTGATTTTTCATTCCCCATATCTGATTTAATTTAAATCAATTCTGATTTGGTTCATTATGGAAAGTGGTTTGGTTTATTTCTCTTTGAAAGAGTCCCTTTTGACCAAAACACTTCATTCTTCTTTTGCTACTTCCTCCAATGCCTACCTATTATTTTTGTCACCCTTTTTCCTTGGTTTGTGTGTGGTTTCCTAGTCTCCACATAGGTAAAATAGGGGAAGGGGCATCCAAATCTTGGGGCATCCAAATCCAAGATTTGGATGCCCCATAATTTCCAAGTTTGACTAGGTCATTTGACCTAATCTTCCTTATTTTGTGGTGCCTCCTATATGATAGGTGTAGGCATCAAATATTCTAGGGTTTTCCATGGTAGAAAATTGAATAAAAAGAAGAGAGGATGTGGGGTATTAAGTGCCAAACATCTTGGAGGAAGAAGGTTTCTTTTGGACATCAAATGTTGATGTCTTGATGAAGACAAAGGTAAGAAAGAAAGTCTGCTCTCATAGTTTTTCTTTCAAGGATTACTCTCTCATTTTTTTTTTTATGATTTTATATGATAAAAATCTAAGAGAGAGAGAGGAAAAGGGCATGGGGATCTGTGCTTCAAGGTATTGGCGCAGAATGATCAATTTTGGACATGATCTGATCATTTTCTGATGAGAGAAGAAGAGAAGAAGGTCTTCTCTTAGGATTTCTCTAAGAACCCTTTTCCATATTTTGTGAGATTTTTATATAAAAAAATCAGAGAGTGTAAGATCTGGAAACATGAAAAAAGCCTAGGAGAGAAGGTCTCCCCTTGTCCTAGCATAAAGATGTTTTCAGGATATCAATTTTTGATGTCCAGAAAGAGAAGATTTGTGTTCTCTTAGGATCTTTTCTAATGTATTTTATTTTTGATTTATGGGAGATCCAAAGTTTGGATTTCTTCCTTATTCCTCTTCTTATACTTCATCTCTTGGAGTGTTCAAGAGATTTGAAGAATAAATTTTAGATTAACTATCTGAAGAGATCCACGAGAAGCTAGCACTTCGGGCGGATCTTTGTTCGACGAACCTTCAATTTATGTTGCAGCCTCATGTGGACTTTTTGTAGAGACCAGATGCATGTGCGGCTCCAAAGGCAACAACGAGAATCGATCATGGAGTTCTCGATCCATGAAAAGGCAAGAGATTTGATCTCTTCTCTCACCTAGATGCAATTTAGGATTTAGATCTAGAATTATTCTAGATCAGGATATTGATTTGATCATTACCAAAACATTTATTTTTAGATTTATGCATGCATTATGATATGTTATAGGTCTTAGATGTAGGGTTTATAATTAGATTATATCCATTTATAGATTAAATGGTTTAATTTACAACTTTTGCTGTGTTATATTTCAAAAAAAAAATTTGAAATTAATGCATGAAATTCTGCATATTTTCCATCAATTCCATGGCCTATCAAAAGATAGCCTTTTTTTTAAATTTTCATGCTGAACCATTTCAGCATAGTGTCTATGTACGTAGACTGGGATAATCCAAGCAACCTCTTAGATCTATCCCTATAGATCTTCATCTCTAGGATATCGGATGCTTCTCTCAAGTCCTTCATGAAGAACTGAGATGACAGCCAAACTTTTATTTCTTGTAATGTAGGGATGTTATTCCTAATTAAGAGAATGTGATCCACGTACAATACAAGGAATATCACCACTAAGCCATTTGTCTACTTATAAATGTAGGGCTCTTCTCTATTTTTAATGAAGCAATATATTTTGATCATCTTTTCAAAATGCATGTTCTAACTCTGAGATGCTTGCTTCAATCTATAAATAAATATTCGAAGCTTGCACATCTTGGACTCATCTACGGATATGAACCCTTCAAGTTGTATCATATACACCTCTTCTTCTAGCTCTTCATTTAGGAAAGCTATCTTCACATCTATCTGTCAGATTTCATAGTCTCGATGGGCAGCTATTGCAAGCATAACCTAAATGGATTTAAGCATTACCACAGGAGAAAATATTTCATCATAGTCAATACTATAATGTTGATGATATTCCTTGGCAATCAGATAGGCTTTATGCTAGAAAAGTGGGATAGTTCCATACATGCAATTTTAAATTTTTTATAGCAGAATAGACTAGATTAAATATTTTAATCTAGACTACATACTAGAGATCAAAACTAAACTACCATGTTTAGGATCTTTAACATGATTTATGACTCATATAGATATGAAAAACTAAATCTTGCATCGATCACATCGATGCCCTAGATCAGGTATAACTATTAAAACTGATCTTATTCTAATCTATGAGTTCAAAACTCATTATCTTTATGCAGGTTGATGAACACCACTATTGATTTCGAAGATCCAAGGCTCTTGATGGTTGCTTGTAGCCACATAATGTGTCCGGCCTCTACGAATCATCCACTCGAAGCTTCAATCTAATCTGCCTTCTTGGGAGTGCTAGCTCATGCGAAAAGCTACCTTATGGTTGATTCTTCTTTTTCTTCAGAACCTATGAACACCTTCAGATTTGAAGAACTTTAAGAAGGATTTGGTGGAAGAAGAAGAGGGAGGAGAACTCACTTCTCTCTTAGAATTTCCTCATAAGAAAACCTAGATCAGATCTAGGTCTCTTTCTCACCCAAAGATGAACTGGTTTCCTCTAAAACTCACACAAAGGAGGAAGACCACCCAAGCGTCATGCCCAAAACCCTAGAGCCTCTCTTTGGTCAGCCAAAAGCTTAAAGAATCTTATCTCCCACATCAAAGAGGCCCCTTATATAGAGAAGAGGATAGGGTTAATGAGTCATGGACTGGTTTGAATCAAATTCAAACTATGACTCATCCCTATCTCAAATAGAATTCAAATCAAATCTGAATTTCCTTTAATCCTCATCCAAAGGCTCTTAGAG
This sequence comes from Cocos nucifera, assembly GCA_006176705.1. NCBI lineage: Eukaryota > Viridiplantae > Streptophyta > Magnoliopsida > Arecales > Arecaceae > Cocos > Cocos nucifera. Next base: position 43,179 of record QRFJ01003753.1, on the reverse strand, counting down.
TGGGCAACAACTAGAGTAGGGGTGTGAGAATTCTTCATGCAAAAATACTTTTGGCATGGAGAATTATTGGCACACAAGACTAGGCAGCATAGGGTGCAGTCCAAATTTTTTGGACTCTTTATTTTAGTTATTTGGTTCCAACCAAATTAGACCTAAATAAAACCATAGTGAACCTAATCTAATTAGGCTCCTTATAGCCTCAATTAATCCCCATTAAGTGAGCCAAAGATTTGATCAAATTAGAAACCATACATTCTTGCCGATTAAGTCATCTCATAACATAATCAAGTCAAACCAAATTGAATCCAATTCAATTGGTTTTGATCTAAATACCAATGCTCCATCAAATTGAGCTAATTAGTAATCTAATTGCTAACTAATTATTGCCCAGCTATGCAACCTAAGAGGAGGGGATGAATTGGGTTTTTAAAATTTTAAAGCTAATTTAGAGTTACAAAGATAATGTGATGATATGCAAGTGATATGTGATGGGTATTTTAAGTGTAGAGAATAAGTAAATATCAAAAGAGCAAGTATATAACAATGTAAAGATAGAGAGAGGGGAAGAACATCATAAATAAATAAGGTTTATAGTGGTTCAATGCCAACCTTGCACCTACATCCACTCTCCAAGCTCCTACTTGGGTATTTAAATCCACTAAACATATTTAAACTGAATACAACGTTGGAAACTTTCAACCCTAGCTATCCCAAGCTAGAACAATTATTTTCCAGGTATAAGCCAACTCAATATAATCTTATTTAAGATTAGGATCAACCTTTCCAAGTTTTGAAATCCTTCCAAAACTTAAAATAACTCAAAGAGCAAAGAATAAGAGTTTATGTCAATAAATATAACTCAAGCTCCTTAAATGAGCAAATAAAAACTTTAAAAATACTTTACACAACAAAAAGAATTCTTTTCTAATTTTTCTAAAGATTGTTGAAGACTTGAATAAACTTTTGAGGGGTTGGTGAGCTTGAAAACAAAAGCTTCTTTGCTTGAAGAGGGCTTTTTGCTTAGGGCTGAAATGAATGCTTGAATTTCTTGTATTTTTTTCTCCTTTACAAGCCTTTATGTCATCAATAGATGCTAGAGAAAAATCTGGATAGGTTTAGAACTATTGAAAGACTTTAAATATGCATTAAATATAGCCTAAAAGAAATAAAAAATAGCCATTGCAAAAAATTTTCGTCGCAGGGGTTGACCCCTAGGTTGTCCCCTACATTGCGGTCGACCTCTATGACAAAAAATCCAAAAAATCCCATGTTCTATTTTTTGTCTTTGGAACAGCAAAGATCAACCCCTAGCATAGGAGATGACCTAGGGGTCGTCTCCTTTGGTGTGCCAATCAACCCCTTTTATGGGGGTTGATCCTTTTCTTCAAACTTGATTTTCTCTCAAAATATCCCCTGCACCGAGGTCGACCTCTATGATAGAAAATTCAAAAAATCACATGTTCTATTTTTTATCTTTGGAACAGCAAAGATCGACCCCTAGCATAGGGGATGACCTAGGGGTTGTCCCCTTTGGTGCGCCAATCAGCCCCTTTTACGGGGGTCAACCCTTTTCTTCAAACTTGATTTTCTCTCAAAATATACATCCAAAAATTATGAAATTATCTCTAATAGATCACAAATCTTCTACTATTGCTCTTGAGGCTTTCAAAATAATTTTTTTTTAATTTTATAAAATTTATAATTTTGCCCTTCGTCATCTTTCTTCTCGATTTTTTCTAAATTATGCATTCAAAATTTATAAAACTACCTCCAATAGATCAAAAGTCTTCTAGGCTTGTTATTAAGGCTTCCAAAATATGTTTTCTTCAATTTTATAAAATTTATGATTTTACCCCTGAAATACAATAAATCTTTTTTCAAGCAAAAATCATTAGTATCTTGCTTAAATATTTTATAATTATTAAAATTAATTCTTGAAGCAACAATCTTCCTCTTTTTGATGTTGACAAAATATTTGTGTATAAGCAAAATAAGACATGCATACAACATTAAAAAAAATAGTGCCATTATGAATTTTGAGTTTAAAATTAAGGTAATATATAGATATATTCAATTAATGTAAATTTTAAGGCATGAGCTTTATAATATCAAGACATAATATCAATGCCAACAGGTAGATGATCATAGTGCCTCATTACCATAAAGGATAGAGAAATCATAGTATAAATCTCAGTTTCTATAAAATAACTTAGTTCTTTTAGAAGAGAGGTTAGGGGCTATATAAAAAAAATTGCCAATCATCAAGCATGTAATTTTGACATTATCAATTAACAATTATTGCTTATACTAAATAATATATTTACTCCCTCTTTTTGATATCATCAATTAAAAACTACTCTTTCCTTGTTTGAAATAAAAATTTACTCCATCTTTTATGATAGAATAAGATGCCAATATTTAAAATACATAAGAGTCATAGGAGTCATATATCAAGTAAATAGTTCTAATCAAAATACATAAAGATGCGACGTGAAGTTTGCATAAAGATTTTAAAAATAGAAATAGTTAGCCATACAAGATAAGAACTACATACAATCAAAATTAGCCAACATATATCATGAAGTAATTGACTAAACATATGAATGCATACTTCATGAATATTCTTAATTTATTTTTAGTTCATTGCATATTTTTCATATACTTATTATACTATAATATCTCAATTTAAATAAATGAGTATTAAGATTTCAAGCATTAAATTATTGAGTATTTTAAGCATCAATTCATTAAACATATACTCAACATTCCTCTTTCCATTTTTGATAATCATTAAAAAAATTATGGGAAGAATTAAGAAAACTATTAAAATTAATAAAATATAGAAGTGTATCAAATGAGAGATGTATCAAATTTAAGAAATAAAGTCAAATAAATCATCTTCCTTTTGAAAACTTATCTTTGAATTTAAAATATGCTTAAAACAACACTTTTCTTTCAAAAATTTGCTTGAATTCAAATATTAAAGGCTCTCCCCCTTATTAAATGATTATAACTTTTATAATCAAATTTTTAAATATATATTTTTTAGGCTTGAAGTGGAATAGAGCTTTTCAAAGTTTTGAACAAAGAAATCAAGCATAATACATTTTTTTTTTTTATGCATCAAACAAATCATTGGAATATATCATCAAAATCAGTTGAAATTCAAAATATATATATCAAATTTAGAAAATTTTGATTTAATTTTAAAAGGATATTAAATTTGAATTTCATGAGATATTTAATATGAAAATAAGTATCTTTGATATCAAATTTATATTGATATCACTCTTTCTCTTTCTAAAAAGTTTTAATTCAGATTTTTCAAGTCAATATTGAGGGATAGAGCTTTTCAAGATATTTTAGCATATTTAATACCAAGAAAAGTAGGTCTGATGTCAAATTTCTATTTGATACCATCAATTTAGATTTTTAATTTAATTTTAAAAAATAAAAATTTTCAAATAAAATAAGTATAATAGAAAAAATTTAACATCAATTTTAATATTTATTCTTTACTTTTCTCAAGAAATTTTAGTCAATTAAACTTTAAAAATATATATATCAGAAGAGTATGAAAGATAGTATCAAAGCTGGAAGTAATTTTATAAGGATCTTATATTGTATATTAAAAATTTAATGAATTTATTTCTAGGAAAAGGAAGAGTTTTCAATTCAATTCAACTCCAAGAATATCAAGAATATTTAGGTAAATCAAATTATAAAATCAGCATATGAATGATACTACTTTAAGCAAGTTGCAATATTTGAGAATAATTTATTTGTCCGATACTACTTTAAATTAGTAGTACTTTAAATCAAGTAAATTAAATTGAATAAACATATAAAAGCACAAATTGGAAAGACTATAAGGCATTTGATTGAGAGTTTGAAATCAATTAAAATAAAGTACAAATTTGAGAAAATTATAAGGTAAATGATTGAAAATTTGATATTAATATCGATTTTTTTAATACCAATTTGCAGTAAATATCTCTCCTTTTGTTTTCAAAAGTGAATACCATAAAATTCATCACATGATATTTTAAAATTTATTCTTTCTCTTTTTCTTTCAAGTTAAGTATCATTAATTGATACCACATTAATCTTTAACTAATACTAATTTGACTTGTAAGCTCAAATTTTCAAATTTGATTGATACCAATTTTGTAACTAATTCATCTTAAATGAATTCTCCCCTTACTTTTGCAAATAAAAGCATTTTCAAGTAAATAGTCTTTTAAAATCAAATTATTTTCTTTAGTGTTTTCTTTCTCTATTATACTTATTTTAAAATAAGCATATTGAGTTTCAAATAATCAACCATCAATCAAATAATCAATCATAATCATGATACAGTGAAATTTTTTTTATAAAAATTTTGCTATCATTTATTTTAAAATGGAATGTTTACGGCAGGATGTCTTCAATCAAGATAACATCAAAATGATCAATTAATGTTAAGTATTTTTAAAATATTCATTGATCATTAGAAATGATGAGACAATCAAATCAATCAAAGAATAAATCAATAAGTCAAAAAATATATAGATGCTTCAATCAAAGATGAATAAATCAAGTAATATAAGTAATTTCTTTTCAAGTTTAAAAATTATTTCTTTCAGCACAACTCAACCAAAAATAGAATAAGATTTAGTTTAAGAAATATTTCTTCCTCATTTAGAAAGTATAATTTCAATACTATATATATTTTTTTTTAAAACTATAAATTCAAAACAAAATGCTTTTCAAATTTAGCTAAGGAATAGCTTTACACTTTAAAAATTCAAGATAAATAGATTCTTTCAAAATTAAAAATTTGGATATATTATCACAAAGAGATTTGTTTAAATTTTTTAATAATTATTTTTTTTAAAAAAATATTTTTTCTTTTCTCAAGAAATATTAGACATTGAGTTTAGAAAAGGTATCAAATATTTGCAATTTATCTCAAACATTATCATATTAAAATATGACTGTGCAAACTTAGATTTGAGATAAAGCATTTTTTTTTTCTTTTTTTTTTTGTCAAAAGATGGAGTACAAGACGATAAAATCTAATATCAGTTGTTTTAGTTTTTTATCAAAAATGTTGAATTTATTAAGTTCAGATCAAATTATTTTGATAAGTCATTTTGAATTGATACCAATAGACTATGCAAACAAATCATAGAGAGATTTACTATTTAAATTCAGATCTTCCTTTTTTTAAAAAATATTATTCAATTTAGTTCAAAAAAGATATGAATTTTTTTTAATTTATCTCAAAAGATATCATATAAGCTATGCAAAATCAAATTTGAGATAAAATATTCTTTTCTTTTTGCCAAAAGAAATCAATGGAGTGCAAGGTAGAAAAAATCTATTTGATACCAATTATAAAATTTTACTTGATGATGAATTCTTTGATACCAATGCAAAACACGAATAAACAAGATCTCATGAAAGCTCAAGTATAAGTGAACCAAAAAGACAAGCAACCAATAAATGCCTATTAATGATTTTCCATGAGATTCAAAAATAATTTATCTAGGATTTTCATTTAGAGTAAAACATTTTTCAAGATTTAGCTTGATATCAATTAATTATTAAAAATCATGATAGGATCAAACTATGCAAAGTATGATTGAATAAAAAGTAAAATAAAAATAATTTTTCTAAAGCAAATCAAATAACTAGAATAACACTGTGCATAAATAGATCAAAATAATTTTACTTTTAATATTTTAATAATATTTTTTCTAATTCAATTCAACATTTTTATTTACTTTTTTATAATAAATGCTAGAAAATTTGACCCTCTTAACTCTCCCCCTATGTTAAAAAATTATCTTTTCTTAATTCTTCTCCTATTTCTTTCAAATTAGGCATATTTAATTAATTTAAACAAGCGATCATTTCTCTCCTTTTGTTTTGCAAGCAAAGTATATATTAAGTCAAACAAATAATATCAAATATATTAAATTTCCATAAAAGATGAAATTTTTATTGATTAGCCAATGATGATTACAAAAATAAAATCATGAAAGCATGCAAAATGTAAAAGAGCTATATCCTATATAGATGCCAAAAATTGATTGAAAGGATCACTAAAGCTGTGGAAAGAAATCCTAGCATCTTAAATAAGTATATATCAAGATAATCCTAAGATGTAGGTCTAGGCTAGGTAGAAGGAGAGTGTAGTCTAATATCTTCAAATGACTAGATCCAGTAGTGAACATCCTGCCTCACTATAGTGAGTACCTGAAACAATATTCCTAACTCATCTCTGACCAATGATAATGCCTCCATCTGATCTTATCTCATTTGGTGTGCCTCTGATATGTACCTTTAAAGCTCTACACAGACTGATGCTATGATCTTGATGGAGAGTCTCTCAACAAATGCATCATCATCTAGTCTATTAGGTAATCATGAGCTAATATCTGGATGGTTGGTCTATGAAAGTGAAGCTGTCTCTATTTGTTCATGCTGCTCTACTGGCTCCTTGTCCTAATATTTACTACAATAGGCTCTACTGTAGGAGTCTCATCATCATCATCTGCTATAGCATGAGAGCTGATGTCCTCAATACCCTCAATCATCATCTCGATCAAATATAAATCTTAAATATGTAGCTACTTGAGATAATCTAAGGTGCTTCTACTAGTCTATATATGTGTAGCATGTGTTCAATGCTATCAACATTTATCTCAATTTGCACATCTTTCACTTTGAAAACTAGGCTTTATCTTTCTTTGGGCAAAATAATTTTGGGGTGCCATTGGAGAACAAGGACTACAAGATTAGAATAGAAATAGAGAGAAAAGATCCAATTGTAGTAGAAGAGGGGTTTGAAAGGAATTATGGCTCGAGAAAATTGATAATAGAATGATAGAGTCTTGGATATTTTCAAATAGGAGAACTAATCATAAAAAAAAAAAGATCGACTCCTGCTAAATCAAGAGTCGGCTCCTTGAAAGAGAAAATAGTTCAAGTAGTTTTTGATTCAAGAAAATTTAATCAAGTTGAATAAGAATCAATAGACAATCAAATCGATGATCAAGAAGGATATTTAAGCCAAATTGGGGGATCAAGAATTAATCAATCATAGGGGCAAGATTATCAAGGGACTCATGTAAAAAAAAATCTAGATATAGGCTCTGTGAGTTTTAGTTGAACTATGAAATTTCAAATCCTTAGGGATAAGCTAATATGCAATGTAATTCAACACATCAAGCACTTGAACTTTATGAATAGATATTTTATCTTCAAGTACATAGATCATGCAAAGTTTTGAGAAATTTCAATATTTAAGCAACTTATGGGGGAATGCCAAAAATCAGTTTTGCATGTATATTCAATAATTCAAAAATATTTGTATCCAACTAAGAATTTTTTAATTTAAGTTTATCAATTGCAAAATTGATATGGAAAAACTATTATATCACATTGAATTTTAAGATAGTTTTAATTTATATCATAACATGATGTTTAGAGGAGAGCATATTGACCTCTTAAAATCATAATATTCAAATCATTAAAATCAATCAATCATACTAATCTTACTAATATATGAAAAGAATTTTAAGCAAATAAACATAATATGAAATCATATTAAAGTCAATAGATACAATCAAAATAACTTTAACAATTATTGATGGTCTGATGTGAGAAAAGGTTTAGATTATACCATGCATCAATATCCATCCCTTTTCATTTTCAAGGCATCCATAAAATTTTTCTTTCTTTCATTTCATTTGGATCCTTGGTGCACCTACAAAATCACTGCATGATTTTTGGTACCCAAGTTATCTTAGATCTATTGGAGTTAGTATTCAAGGTTCCTTTTGGAACCTATATTTTCTTCATATTTAAATTTTTAGCTTTACTAGAAAAACATGTATATGATTTATGTCCTACATTACCACATTTAAAGCAAGTAACATTTGAAAACTTATTGCTTGATTAGTTTATAAAGATGCTTTTCAGAAATTTATGTTTCTTAAGAGAGTTGTAGCCAAGACTGGCTTTATCATAAATAGTTTTTTGATTTTCAACAATCATTTGAAGTTTGTTTGAACTTAAAGTGAATCTTTCTACTATTGGTTTTAACTTGTCGATTTTATTTTTCAAATTTAGATTATCTTAAGTTAAAGCTAGTTTTTCACTTGAAATACTTTCTTTTTCTTTTAGCAAGGATTGATTCTTCAACTTGAGTTCTTTGTTTTTAGCACCAAACTTCTTTAAGTCATCTACTAAATCATTGAAGGCTTCTTGAAGTTCTTCAAATATAAATTTATTTGAGATTTCAGCATTTACCTTATTTTCATTTGCCATAAGGCATAAGTTGGCTTATTCATGAACTTCTTCCTCTTCAGAGCTTGAGTCAGCCACCATAGCCCTTTTCTTGTACTTCTTGGGGCCCTTTTTGAGTTATGGACATTCGGATCTAAAGTTCCTTGGCTTCTTACATTCATAACAAATAAGAGACTGCTCCTTATCCTTTTTTTTGCTATGCTCTCCTTTAGTAGGTGGCTTCTTCCTCATTCCTTGTTTTCTCCTCTTCAAAAATCTCTTGAACTTCCTAGTGATGAGGCTAATTCTTCATCTTGTTCTTCATCTTCTATTTCATCGGATCCCTCATCTTATTGAGTGGTGGATTTGAGGGCTATTATCTTCTTCTTCTTGATATGTTTTTCTTGATGTTGTTTCATGCTTAGCTCGTATGTCATTAGTGATCCTAGAAGCTCTTCCAAGGATAAAACATTCAGATCTTTAGCTTCTTGGATTGCGGTCATTTTGGCCTCTCAAGTTCTTGGTAAAGACCTAAGAATCTTTCTCGTAAGGTCGCTATTAGAATAAGACTTACCAAGACATTTTAGATTATTAATAATATCCATAAAATTAGTAAATATTTTAGTTATTGATTCATCATACTCTATTTTAAAGAGTTTATATGTGTGCACAAGCATGTTAATTTTTGACCCCTTAACTTAATTAGTGCCTTCATGTGTTACTTCTAACCTATCCCATATTTTTTTAGCCGACATGCATGTTGAAATATGATTGAATTCATTAGCATCCAGAGCACAATATAAAATATTCATGAATTTTGCATTGAGTTGAGCCATTTTTTTATCAACCTTATTCCATTCTCTTTCGGATTTGGTTGATTCCGCACCATCAACTATCTTAGTGGGTGTGTGTGGTCTATTAACTATGATACTCCATATATCATAGTTAAGTGCTTGTACGAATATTCTCATCCGAGCTTTCTAGTAGGTATAGTTTGACCCATTGAAAAATGAAGGTCAGTTTGTGGACTGCCCCTCGGCTAGAGAGATACCAACTTGGGTTGCCATAGATCTTTGGCTCTTTGATGATTAAATCAAAATAGTACTAGAGAATCAGGCTCTAATATCACTTGTTGTCCAGTTATGCAACCCAAGATGGGGCGTGAATTGGATTTTTAAAATTTTAAAGCTAATTTAGAGTTACAAAGATTATGTGATGATATACAAGTGATATGTGATAGGTGTTTTAAGTGTAGAGAATAGGTAAATATCAAAAGAGCAAGTATATAATAATGTAAAGATAGAAAGAGGGGAAGAACACCATAAACAAATAAGGTTTATAGTGGTTCGGTGCCAACCTTGCACCTACATCCACTTTCCAAGCTCCTACTTAGGTATTTAAATTCACTAAACGTATTCATACTGAATAGAATGTTGGAAACTTTCAACCCTAGCTATCCTAAGTTAGAACACCTATTTTTCAAGTACAAGCCAATCTAATACAATTCTATTTAAGATTAGGATCAACCTTTCTAAGTTTTGGGACCCTTCCAAAACTTAAAACAACTCAAAGGGCAGAGAATAAGAGTTTATGTCAATAAATGCAACTCAAGCTTCTTAAATGAGCAAATAAAAGTTTTAAGAACACTTTACACATAAAGAGGAAGCTTTTTTGATTTCCCTTAAGGTTGTTAAAGATTTGGATGAGCTTTTGAGGAGTTGGTGAGCTTGAGAATGAAAGCTTCTTTGCTTGAAGAGGGCTTTTTGCTTAGGGCTGAAATGAATGCTTGAACCTCTTATATTTTTTCCTCCTTTAAGAGCCTTTATATCTTCAAAAGATGCTAGAGAGAAATCTGAATAGGTTTAGAGCCGTTGGAGGACTTTAAATGTGTATTAAATATAATCCAAAATGGATGAAAAAATAGCCATTGCAAAAAATTTTCATCGTAGGGGTCGACCCCTGGGTCATCTCCTACACAGGGGTCGACCAATGTGATGGAAAATCCAAAAACCCCATGTTCTATTTTTTTTGCCTTTGGAACAGTAGAGGTCGACCACTAGGTTGACCCCTGGCATAGGGGATGACCTAGGGGTCGTCCCCTTTGGTGTGCTAATCAGCCCCTTTGATAGGGGTCGATCCTTTTCTTTAAACTTGATTTTCTCTCAAAATATATATCCAAAAAATATGAAATTATCTTCAATAGATCACAAATCTTCTATTCTTGCTCTTGAGACTTTTGAAATAGATTTTCTCCAACTTTATAAAATTTATGATTTTGCCCCTCTTCATCTTTCTTCCTGATTTTTTTTTAAATTATGCATCCAAAATTTATAAAACTACCTCCAATAGATCAAAAATCATCTAGGCTTGTTGTTGAGGCTTCTAAAACATATTTTTTCTAACTTTATAAAATTTATGATTTTGCCCCTGAAATACAATAACTCTTTTTCCAAGCTAAAATCATTAGTATCTCACTCAAATATTTTGTAATCATCAAAATCAATTCTTGAAGCAATACTAATCCTCCTATTAATTCACTAATCCTAAGCAAATTAATTCATTGCAATTTCTGCACAAGGCTAATCATTAATCATATTGATAATTAAACCCTTAAATGATTCTCAATCATTTATCAACCATATGATCAATCAAAAACTTCTTTAGAGAGTGACCCCATAGGTTCGATCCTAAGCCAATAATATAGGAACAACTTCATGTATTAATCAAAATAACCATCTAGCAATGGTACCCAAAGTTCGGATAGGCCAAATGAATGCTGAGAAATATCTAAGAACCTAAAGACATATTATTATCGTACAATTCATCCCTTTGACCTCAAGTGCTTAAGAAGACCTAGGGTTTAACTATCAACCCTAAATGAGTCATCTACATTGTAAATCAATCTTTCAAATCCATCGCATGGACTGCCTTAGCCAAAGTCTTGCTAAATTAAAATGCAGTGATGCACTATCTCTAATTTTACTTGAAGGGGTCAATTCCATCTTAACTCATGCACTGACTTAATAAGTACTTGATTGAACCTAGAAATCTTTCACCATTGAATTAAAAATTTAGGTAGTCCAGCACCAAAGTACAATAAGTTGCTTGCAAGTCACCATGGTGATCTCAACTCTGAGAGATAGTTATACCCATAGTTTCCAAAAAATACTCTTGATAGTAGAGTATTCTTGAATGGTCATGTTCAGTGTAGATGTACCCCTACATCTCATCCATATGCCATACTAGTATCTTCATACTCCTTGGTTAAGAGGACAATCAATCCATATGGTACACAATAACCTACACTCGAAATAACTATCATCCTTGTAATAATATATTATTTGGTCATGAACAGATTTAAGAACTAAACGATAAATCCTCCTTTATCGATTTAATGTAGTCCTAAGGACTTCATGATATCACAAGAGTTTATTAGAAGATGTACACTATGTGATGAATCAACCAGAATAATTTTTATTTATTTATAATTCATATACATATACAATGAGCATAACTATGTACAACCTAAATGATTGATTTTGGGATGCATTTTCCAACACTTTATAGGTCTCCACTTTTCCATCTGTGCTCCTCTTTCTTTTAAAGATCCACTTATATCTAATGGATTTAACCCATTCAGGTGGATTAATTAATGTCCATACATTATTGATCTTCATGAACTCTATTTTGGATTTCATGGCTTCAAGTTATTTTTTGAAATTGGATCTCTGCATTGCATCTATATAGATGATCGGATCTCTATCATTCTCATTGAGCTCAATAGGATCACCATCTCGGATCAAAAAAACATAATATTTATCTGACTGATGTGGTACTCTACCAGATCGCCTTAAGGGTGCAGGTACATTGGGCTCCGAATTTGTTCTAATTAAATTTGGATCACATTTAGTTAATTGTATCAGTTTTTGCACCTGTTGAACTTCTTCAAGTTCGACCTTAGAGGTAACAGTTCCTTCATCAAGGAACTTCTTTTTTGAAAAGATTGTCTTAAGATTGATAAACACCTTTTATTCATTAGCAAGATAGAAATAATATCCTTTATTTTTTTAAGATATCCTATAAAAATGCATTTGTTAGACCTAGGTCCAATCTTGTCTATAAACATTTGATATAAGATAGATAGTTCCAAATTCTAAGGTGTGAGAATACTGGCTACGCTCTATCCATATCTCATATGGGATTTTAGCTACAAACTTACTTAAAATCCTATTAAGAAGATAGCAAGCCGATTCGAGTGCATGTCTCTAAAAGAAGATCGACAAACTAGCAAAATCCATCATAGATCAGACCATATCTAACGGAGTTTGATTCATCATTTTAGACATACCATTATGCTATGGTGTCCTTAGAGGAGTCCATTGAGAGAGAATTTCATTCTCTCCTAGATATATGAGAAACTCATTAGAAAGGTATTCACCTCCTCGATCAGACCGAAGAGTCTTAATATTCTTTTTAATTTATTTTTCTACCTTATTATGAAATCATTTGAATATCTTAAATGAATATGACTTGTGTTTCATCAAATAGACATATCCATACCTCAATAGGTCATCTGTAAAAGTAATGAAATAAAAATATCCATATCTAGCACTTGTGCTCATAGGTCCACATACATTAGTATGTACTAGACCTAAAAGTTTATTGGCTCTCTCACCTTTTCTAGTAAAAGGTGACTTGGTCATTTTTCCAAGAAAACAAGACTCCTAGATCAAAAGTGATTCACAATTACTGACTTCGAGGATTCTCTCTTGAGTCAACTTATTTATTCTATTCTTATTAATGTGACCTAGCCTATAGTGCCAAAGATAGATATCAAACCTATTATCTATCCTAGGATGTTTGCTAGTGGAGTAGACCATATTAACAAGTTGTGATAAAAAATAAATTATATTGTTCAAATATCTAATAAAAATTTTGATACCATTCAAAATGATATTACATAAATTTTTCTTCATTGAAATTTTATAACTATTTTTGCCCAAAAGGCCTATAGAAATGATACTCAATAAGAAACTTGGACAAAAATGACATTCACTAAGAATGATAGTATGAGAATCGAATATAAGTTTTATGATTTCTAATGCTAGAGTTAGAACTAATCTTCCATCTTCAACATTCAGAATTTTTTTTTCTTCTTCAAATCTCCTACTAACCTGTAAACCCTGCAATGAATTGCAAATATAATAAAGGCTTTCAGTATCTAATATCCAGTCAGTAGTATCATAAATTAAGAAATTATAAGGAGTGATCATATAAATACCTTGTCCAATAATAGATTATTTCTTTTTCAACCTATTTGGATCTAGGAAGGTAATGTACTAAGGATAGTTTCTCTTCTAGTGCCCCTGCTTCTTACAATAGAAGCACTCCGCTTGACTCTTATCGGACTTGGATTTCTTTATCAATCCTACATAGTTATCCTAGCATGCTTCTGTACCTTCTTATTCTTCTTCTTATTTTTCTTTTCTTTCTTAAAGGATCGACGATCAGAAGAAGATCCTTCCACCACATTCACCAACTCCTTGTGAAGCTGGTGATCCTTTTCAAAGTTTGGAAGCAACCCCAACAAACCATGGTTGTTGACTTTAAGCTTTATCATTCAAAAATGAGTAAGAAACGAAAGGAAAGACTTGGGCAAGGAGTTTAGTATAGCATCTTTCCCCAAGCTACTTATGCTAGGGAAAAACGAGCTTGCTCTGGTGCTCAATCATCTTGATCATATATAATACACAATCAGTGATTGATGTGCCATCCCTCATCCAAGCATTGAAGATGGCACAACTAGTCTTGTGCCTCTTAATATCATCGGGAGTGCCCAAAGACTCATTCAACATTTGAAGCATTTCTTCTGGCTGAGCAGACTCGAACTTGTGACTAAATTTATCACTCATAGCCGCTAGCATAATGCAACAAACTATGGTTCGATCATTGAGCCACTTTTGATAAGTATCTCAAACCATCCCACGTGCGTTCGTAGCTAGCTCCTTAGGTGCCTAATCTATCAGAATGTATAGAATTCGCTCAAGCTCTAGGATAATCTTCAACTTGAAGGAAAAACTTATTTTCCCAGCACAGGATCGTTCGGATTTGATTGGATCTAAAGAAATATTTTAAATTTTTTTTTCTAAAATCTTAATCAGATCTGAGACTTCTCAGATCTGATCATAGAGATCTAATATTAAAAGTTAAAAATAAAATTAAATTAGATTTAATTTTAAGTATCTAATTTGGTAATCTAATTATTCTGCGATGATCCTGTTGATTCCTAAGGCTCTAGAAGGAGCCACGTATGTGCCTAGCCTATACTGGTATCCACTCAACCAAGATCTAAACATATTCTCCTCATGAATCTTTTCTTCAAAAATCAAATCTGGATCTAATTTAAAAAGCCTTCAAAATGACTTCTGAGGGCAGTCTGTTCGTCTCATGAACACCGTCGCATAGATGCTAAATCTTGTTCCAAAATCCTTTGACCTTCAACTCAGATTTGTGCCTAACATTTTAGACATGTAGAAGAGAGGGAGAGAGAGGATAGAGGGGGCATGGAAATTAGAGAAAAGGCTCCTTTGGGTGAGGAAAAATAAATTATATTGAGGCAATTTTGTGAGAAGAGTTCTTATACAAGACATAGCACCATAAAGAGTCTCTTTTTGACCAAAAACCTTATTAATTCGACCATTGGGACTCTTGGACCTAATCTCCATGAAAAACCTCAAAACCAATCTAGTTTTGATACCAAAATTCCATCTGGAAGGTGGCAGTATGAAAGGATAAGGAAGAGTCCATGTGCATCTAGGACTCTTTCCTCAAGAGTTTGATCCAAATCAAACTCTATCAAAACCCAGTCTAGGCATCTCAAAAAATCATGAAATTTTGCACATAAAAAGTATAAATTGTACCCTATCACATAGAAGAGAATTAAAGCAAAATAATTTTTAAAGAATTTTTTAAAATTCTCTGATCAAGTGACCCTTAATTCTCTCTGGGTCAACTATTGACCCTAGTACAATTGCACTAGGAATAAATATTTTTATAATTAATTTGACGTAGACTTATTTTAGTCAGATAAAAATAAATCCATTCAAGATAAAGAAATGAGTCAAATCAAATTTGACTCAGTTGCGATGAATCAGAAAGATTACAGAAGGAGAAAGTTAGGCTCAATCGTATGCTAGCATGATTATCTTGAACCTGATTGGATCTAATCCAAATCAATCAAACTAGGTTAGCTCAATTGATGACATCTAGACCCAAACCCTTATTTGTGTGACCCAGTTAGATTTAGTTCCATATGGTAATAAGACATGTCGTGATCTCCATCATCGAAACACCTTTTGATGGACCGGAACTTTTTTGATTCATACAATTTGAATGATCGATCATCAAAATCATTCTAATTGCTTCCAAAATCCACTAATGACACTTAGCAGTACATGGTGGCAAACCATCAGAACTAAGAGTGAACCTCTCGGTGCAGCTATCGGTGTGATTGGTTCTTCTATCTTGAGCCGCGATAGGATTAGGGTTAAGGTGAACTCGTCAAACCCAATATCCATCATATGAATTAATCATTCGATTCAAGTCCTATATGAAAACCCTTATAGAAACTCTTTCTATCATCTTCACTCTGCCATAGCCATGGGCTTATAGACTCAATCTTATGATTATCATAGGGCTACTCCTCATCTACCAAGGTAGATAGATCTCCTATTGGTGCAATCCAATTCCTACAATGAACATGCTATAGCCAACGTACACCTCAGGATTCTAAATGGCTAGAAGATCGAGTTATGGGATAGTCAAACTATAATATCCTCAAGGTGAATTATTGATGCACCTCAGGTCAAAGAATCAGATACACCACTACAGCATTGAGTCAGTCATCGACGAGAAGGTAGACATTCTTATGACTACTCGAGGTGGTCACTTTCAGTATCCTCATTTTTTAAGGAGTATCTGTACTCTCGCTCTGATATCTCTACACCATAGACTCAAAACACATCTATCCTAAGAAAGCGATCGTACACCAACCTTTTGGATCAATTACCATCCTCGTAATGATCCTACGGTCGGAAGCAGTTTATGAGTTAATTATGAAAATTAATATCTTAAATTTTCAACTCTTGAAAATATGAATTATCATTATCATTAACTCAAAGAATGTATCACAGACACTTTTAAATATACACTATGATAAAAATAATTTATTTATTAATTTATAATTAAAATTATAAAATTATCCTTAGAAGTATGTTATAAGTGTTAATCAATCTGGCTTCTAAGACACACATCTAACAAACTTTCACATGACCTAAATCCAATTGGCTACAAATTTAAGTCCCATTTTCTCAAGGTGGCCTTCGATCTTCTACTGGCCTAAAGGCTTCGTTAGTGAATTTACTGCATTATCCGTGGAGTCGACTCTCTTGATCTTGATGTAACCCTTCTCAAGATAATCATGAATGAGGTGGAATCACCGCTTGATGTGCTTGAATTTTTGATAAGACCTCAGCTCCTTAGCTAGGACTATGGTGCCATTGTTGTCACAGTATAGAGGGACGGCATCTGATAGCATCCGTCTGAGTTCTACAGCGAACTTCTTGTACTAAAATACCTCCTTTACATCTTTCGATGTAGCGATGTACTCTACTTCTGATAAGCACCATAAATTCATCAATAAAAGTATTAATTTATTAATTAATTTATATTAATTTTTAAAAATTAATGATCAATTTATATATAACTTTTGAGAAATTAATATTTTTATTAATTAAAAATTAATTAAAAAATAATAAAAGTTAAAAAAATAAAATTTTATAATCAATGGAAAGAACTTATTTTTTTGATCATAACAAAATAAATTTCACACAAAATAGAGTTAAAACGAAGAAGATATTAATTTTTAAAGAAATAAAATAAATAAAAAATTAAATAAAAATAACATACGGCTCAACCGGCTCAAGCCGCCATGTCAGATCAATCGGCGCATCCAAACATGCTGAGTCAAGCCGATAAGCCAGTCACGCAAGCCGACTCAATCGTGGAAGTCGTCAGCCGGTCCATGATCCAGGCGTGGACCGTCAGCTCAGCAAAAACTGGTAAATCAAGACGCGACACGTGGTGGACCTAGACCCTTAAAGGGTTTACAGAAAATCTATCATGGCTCATAGGGCATTTTGGTCTTTTCACTCAGTGACAAGAGCACTGATTGGATGCGGTGTGTGGTGCGGTCAGTCCACACGATCCATGGGAACAGTAATTGCATGATCGGATGGTTGTGGTAGCTTGCGGTCAAGATCAAATGGCTGTGGTTATTTCTGAATTTGATTCAGCTTTAGACTTCATGCGGATCGCCATCCAATGGCAGTGCATGATCTAGGGAATGATCTAATGGTCTAGAATGCTCCTGATGGTGATCAGGACTCCCAACGCACGATCAGCGACTAGATTAAATCCATCAACGTATGATCAACGGTCAGAATTTAATCCGATATGATCTGGGCCAATATGCATCCAATTTTGATGATTTTTGATCCATTGGATTTTTATTGAATTGCTAGATTTCACCAGACTTACCATATTCATATTAGAGCTATTTTAATCCAAATTTTATCGAAATTTCTTTATATTTGGATAACTAAAAAGGCTCTTAGTCCCACATTGCCTTCAGAAAAAATATTCAGCCCTCCTAGCCCTATAAAAAGGACCACAAGCCTCTAGAAATTAATAGATCTGGTGAGAGGGAAGCCAAGGTACAGGGTGGAAACCAAGCTCAGGGTTAAAGGTTGCTTCAAAGCTATAGTGCTGAGAAGAAGAGCTAGTCTTCTATGCCATCTCTATACCTACGCTGATCTACGATCTCCTTCTAGTTTTCTTTTCTCATTTTTTTTCTTTAATTTTTTGTATTTAAATTCTGCATTTGAGTTTTATTGCTTTTCTTTAATTTTTTGTATTTAAATTCTGCATCTAATTTTTAATTTTAATAAAGAAAGCTTTATTACTCTTTTCAATTCTAGCTATTTAAATTAATTATTCTTTATTGCTCTTTAATTTTATTGCAAGTAGCCGCTAAGATCTAAATAGTGGATCTTAGTACCAAATTTATTTTTGCATAATTTAAATTTTGCTTTTATTTATAAATCTATTTTTTGACTTTAATTTTCAAAAACCCTTCTTTTCTTTTCTTTTAAAAAAATAAAAAATAAAAGAATCAAAGATTTTAGAATTCAATCATTGCCTCTCTATGGATTCGACCCGACTCACTACTCTCTTCATAATTTTTAATTAATTTAAAAAGTAAAAAGTTGGATTTAAACTGATAAACATGATGTCTTAACGACAACATTGCGTTCCTATCAAATTTTTGACGCTATTGCCGAGGAGGGATAAAAATTAAAATTTTCTCATTCCTTTGATTTTTTTTATTACCTACTAATTATTTTTGTTTATTTTGTAGAAAAGAAAAAAAAAAATACTAGAAGGAGATCGTAGATCAGCATAGGCATAGAGATGGCATAGAAGACTGGCTCTTCTTCTCAGCACTATAGCTTTGAAGCAACCTTTAACCTTAAGCTTGGCTTCCACCCTATACCTTAGCTTTCTCTCACCAGATCTATTGATTTTTGGAGGCTTGGGGTCCTTTTTATAGGTCTAGGAGGGCTGGATATTTTTTCTGGAGACAATGTGGGACTAAGAGCCTTTTTAATCATCAAAATACAAAGAAATCTGAGTAAAATTTGAATTAAAATAATTCTGATATGAATCTAGTAAGTCGGTGAAGTCTAGTCATTCAATAGGAATCCAATGGATCAAAAATCATCAAAATCGGATGTATATCAGTCCAGATTAGATCGGATTAAATTCTGACCGTTGATCGCATGTTAATGGAGAAAATATGGCCGTTGATCATGCGTTGGGAGTCCTGATCATCATCGAAAGCATTCTGGATTGTTGGATCATTCCCTGGATCACACACTACCATTGGATGGCGATCCGTATGAAGTCTGAAGTTGAATCAAAACCAAAAATAACCACAGCCATTTGATCTTGACCGCAAGCTACCACAGCCGTCCGATCACGTAATTACTGTTCCCGTGGACCGCGTGGACTGACCGCACCATACACCATAGCCAATCAGCTCTCCTATTATCAAGTGAAAAGACCAAAATGTCCTATGAGCCATAATAGATTTTCTATGAACCCTTTAAGGATCTAGGTCCACCATGTGTCGCATCTTGATTTGTCAGTTTTTGCTGAGCTGGCGGTCCACATCTGGATCGTGGACCGGCTAATGGCTTCCATGACTAAGTTGGCTTGCATGACTGGCTTGGCGCACCGGCTTGTCGGTTTGACTCAGCACGTTTGGATGCGCCAACTGATCTGGCATGACTGCTTGAGTTGGCTGAGCCATATGTTATTTTCATTTAATTTTTTATTTATTTTATTTTTTTAAAAATTCATATCTTCTTCGCTTTAACTCCATTTTGCATGAAATTTATTTTATTATGATAAAAAAAATAAGCTCTTTCCATTGATTATAAAATTTTATTTTTAAAATTTTTATTATTTTTTAATTAATTTTTAATTAATAAAAATATTAATTTCTTAAAAATTATATATAAATTGATCATTAATTTTTAAAAATTAATATAAATAATTAATAAATTAATACTTTTATTGATGAATTTATGGTGCTTATCACATATCCTAACTTAAACTTTGCTTATCCTCGAGTAAAGCAAGAATTTAATTTAGATCAATTATCATATTTCATTGAGATCCTCCTTCACAAGAATAGATGTCGGATTTAAAATAAAAAATTTAAGCAGTATCACTAACAAAGTATTGAATTTCAGAAGTAAATTTTATGGCAGATTAACTAGAGAAACTTTCCTAGAGTTCATCTAAAGATTTTTAGCACTCGGTTTCGTGAATACTAACTTAGCATTTGGGTGTTGATTCAAAGGACAAACGAATCTTCTTTTATCACCTATTTTGGTTAGCTTTCTATATACTCTCAAGTTAAGTGCATGAATTAAGGTAGCTTTCACACTGCACTTTTTTTTTTTTTTTTGAAAATTGTGCTGAGCATCCCACGTTTGATTTGAACTTCTACATTTGACTTAGGTGCAGAGTTCTAGTTTAGGGCAATCCACATATACTCTATGTTTTACACTTTTTATTTAAGCATGTAGGTCTTTCCTTAAATTCAAGTTTCTTTAGTTGAGGTATATATAAACCACTAATTTTTAGTGATAATTAAATCCTCAATTAGCCTTATAATCAATACCTACTGTGCTACATTAGTGTTTATGTACAATTAGAAGTGCTGATAGCCTTTAAATGACCTAAGTAGGTTGCTAATGGTCTGACAAAGTAATCTGCTTCTTAACTTACTACCATTATTAGTTAACACTTTCTAACTTTATTACTTTTCCTAGTTTATTTTGCTTAAGATTCTCTTTCCTAAAATATGGTTATCCAAAAATTTTCAAAATAGTTTTAAAGTTTGATTATTATTATATATATATTTATTATTATTCTTCTAAAAAAAATTTAATTTTTTTTTAATTTTTTTATTTTATATATATATTTTATATATATATTTTTTTATTTTATAAGAAAAATAGAGAAAAGAACAAAGAAGATTAGGGCACAAACAAAACTCTTAATCCTATTTGGTGAGATCATTCCTAAACCCTAAATCTCTTTTCTTATTTAATATTTGCTTTATTTTTAAATTAATTAAAAACTACCTACTTAAACCTAATTAAAAATCTCATCACAAGATTAGAAACCCTAATTGTTTAGAGCATCCATCATATTAGTTTTATTTTTATTTTTTATTTTTTTGGTGATTGCTGGAGGCAAGGTAAGTCTTTTAGAATTCAATTAGTTGCATGCATCTAGTTTAAATTGCATAGAACTCTTTGATTAGAAATTTTTTTTGCATATTCATATTAAATCAAATTAAGGGCACAACCCATTAAACAAGATAAGGTAGAAATTTGATCATCCTTCTTTGGCCCACAAATAACCAACCAGCATCCTGCAATAACCCAAACCTTAACTCTTAAAATCAATTAGACATCAACCCTTAAGGATATTCCAGCTCAATAGGATAAGGAACCTTAAGAGTTGAACCAAGTTAGGGTTAATGAATTTGACTGGTGTCCAGAAAAGTGGTTCAGGGATGACTAGGCCTAAAGGAAGGTGGTTACTTAATTGGTTCCATTCACTTATCTACCAAGCATAATTGGTATCTAAGGCAAGCAACGGGGGGACTGCCACCGACCTTACACTTACCTGGCCAGTTGATTGGCTGATCCTCTACTTGGAGAGCTCGAAGGTGATCTTGGTAGTTAGGAGCTATCTAGACCTAAGACAACCCTTAGTCAGGATTGATTGCCTAACTTGTTTGCTAAATAACATCAAACATAAACCATAAATTAACTCTTCTCTCTATCATCTCTAAATTTAAGACTCCTTAGGATCTTTCTTTAGAACCCTCTTCTTTCTTTCTCTCTTTTTTTTAAAATAATAATAATAATAATAAAATAAAAAAATAAAAAAATATATATCTTAAACCATATATCAGGTTGCACTAATACATGCATGGTAGAAGATCGCTTTTACCTAACCTAGTTAAACCAAATCTTGAAATTGAAAGACTAATTCATATAAGACCAGATAATCAAATGGCTGGAAATTACGAAGAACCACCTAGATAGATGAAGGAATACTTTATTTCTTTTACCTACAATCCATCGACTTGCATCCACTTACCTGATATCCCTACTAGCCACTATGAGATCAAGTTGACCACAATCCAGATGCTCCCATCTTTTTATGGGAACACCAATGAAGACCCTTACAAACATCTGGATGAATTCTTAGAAATCTGCTCTGCGATAAAAATTCAAAATTTTTCTAATGATGCCCTTAGACTAACCTTGTTCCCTTTTTCATTAAAAGATAAAGCCAAGTACCGGCTTGGCACATTCGGAAGAACAATTCAGACATGGGCACAAATGCAACATGAATTTCTTAAGAAATTTTATCCCATAGGATGAACCAATACTATGAGGCGAGCCATCACAGGATTTGCTCAGCTTTTAGGAGAACAAATTCATGAATCATGGGAAAGACTTAAGAAACTTCTTAGAAAATGCCCACACCATGGTCTATCTAAGTGGCAAATTGTACAAGCTTTCTATGAAGATTTAGGAGATCAATATAAGCAGATGGTTGATGCATCCTGTGGAGGTGCATTCATGAGCAAAAGTGAGGATGAAGCTTATACCTTATTTGAAATCTTAATTGAAAACTCTATTAACCATGCTTCATTATCCTCTTATGAAAGATCAATTTCTCAACAAAAATGGATAGGAATTTATGAGATCAAAACTCTAGAACTTAATTCTAAGACAGACTTGAACATAATAGCACAAAAATTAGATAAAATTGATCTTATTGCCCAAAAATTAGATCAATTCCTAAATCTAGGTCAACAATCTACTGCACAATACACATCACCTTCTAATTATTAGGAGATTTGCTCTATTTGTGCTAGTCCAACACATCATGTAAGCAAATGTCCCATGGCTGCACAATTACCACCTCTTATCCAAGAACAAGTTCAAGCTGCTTAAGGTTACTCCAAACCACTTAATAACCCATATTCAAATTCATATAACTCTGATTGGAGAAACCATCCTAATTTTTCTTGGAAACCACAATAGACTCAGGCTCAGACCCAAATCCCACCAGTCCAAAATTATCAAAATAGGCCCTAGTACCAGAACTATGCCTATAATAAGGGACAACCTAGTCAGTCTTCTCAACCACTACATTATAATCAGCCCTCATACCCACCTCCTCATCAATAGATCAATCTAGCCGACGATAAATTCAATCAACTTCAACAATTGATTCTAAGCTAAGAACAATCAATTTTGATCCAACAACAATCAATTGCCAGGTTAGAAGCTCAAATAGGATAATTAGCTGAGTCTAGCATGAGGAGAGAACTAGATCAATTACCAAGCTAACCAATTGTAAATCCTAAAAATAATCCATCCAATGTCTATCAACCACCTGGATTTACTCATCCATCTAACATTCCACCTAAGAATCCCTAATTAGAAAATGCTAAAGTAATATCTGAACTTAGAAGTGGTAGGATTCTTAAGGACCCATACTAAGACCAAGTGATAGGGGCTAATACTGATGAAAAATTTGAAGAAGTGGTTAGTACTGAAACTAATCATATAGAAGAACCTGAGCTTAGAACTGGTACTGATAAAATAGATAAAGAAAAGAAGAGAACAGATGATTTACCTAAGACCTATAAACCCAAAGCCCCGTTCCCTTTGAAGGGAAATCCTGATTTCTCGGTCCAGGTTCGTTCAGATTTGATCAGATCAAGAGATATATTTCAAAATTTTTCTCTTGATCCCAATCAGATCTTGATATATTTCAGATCTGATTCTTATTATTTTAATAAAATAAAATTAAAAGATAAATTAAATCAAATTTAATTTACCTGATCTAGGTAATCCTATTACCCTGTTGATGATCCTATTTGCAGCGAAAGGTTCTGGATCTTAGCCATGCAAGCGCCTGGCCTCTATCGGTATCCACTCAAGTTGGATCTGGAGATCCTCTTCTTCTCTATCATGCCTCCAAAAATCTGATCTGGATCTGATCTGGAGGATCTTCAAAACTCTTTTGAAGATCTGCAGTCGTCCTTTTGCAGCAGCGCAGCCTTCTTGCTTTTGATCGCCTTTCTTTGATCTGAATCGCACCAACCAAGGTCCAAAACTCCTTTTGGACGTGGAGAGCAAGGGGAGAAGGTGGTTTGGCATGGAGAAGGAGGGGAGAGGCAGCCTTGGGGCATGGGGAAACTATGATCTCATCATTAAATTTTGAGTTGGGCGCAGGGTCTTATTTATAGACCTCTTGTGATCCAACTCCTCTTCCTTCCCAACCAATCACAACCCTTTGTGAAATCAGATCTAAATCTGATTGGTGGGAATAGAGACCCCTGGATTCCTCCTTAGAGGGTGCCTAAGACCAGTCAAAGTTGGATTCTTAGTAGAACTCTAATTGGAATCCAAAAAGGAGGATGGAGTCCTTGTCCAACAAGGACTCCTAGGCGCCTCCAACTTGGGCTCACGCCACCCTAGGGTGGCGTGCGCCCTTCTCCTTGCCAGGTTCTGGCAGGGGGACAGGCCCCCACCAGCTCTCCAATAGGTGCATGACATGTGGTCAAAAGTCAAAGTGTCAATGGTCAACGTTTGACCAGTCAAAGTAGACTTTTGACCAAAGTCAAAGAACAAGAAATGGCAGGTGACCAAAAATGGCAGGTAATGTCTTACAAAATAAGACAACCTTTTCTGACTTGGACAACCTCCAGTCAGACCATATGAAGGCCTCTGATTGAGCACAAACTCCTTTGGCTCAGTCAGGACAACTTATTTATGATAGTAAAAGAAGAACGTTAGGTTCAATCGAGTGCTAGCACGATTTCCTTGAACCTAATTGAATCTCATTCAGATCAATTGAACTAGATCAGTTCAATTGATGATCACCAGATTCAAACCCTTGTTTGTGTGACCCAGTTAGGTTCAGTTCTGTATGGTAATGGGATATGTCATGATCTCTATCATCGACATCATCGAAACTCCTTTCGATGGATCAGAACTCTTCTGATTCGAACAGCTAGAATGATCGATCATCTAAATCATTCTAATTGCTCCCAAAATCCACCAGTGACACCTAGCAGTATATGGTGGCAACCCATCAGAGCTGAATGCGAACCTCTTGGTGCAGCTACCTGTGTGATTAAGTTCTTCTATCTTGAGCCCCGATCAGATTAGGGTTAAGGTGAACTCGTCAAACCCTAGTCTCTGTCATATGATGTAATCATTCGATTCGAGTCCAATGTGAAAATCTAAATAGAAACTCTTTCTATTATTTCACTCTGCCATGGCCATGGCTTCTGGACTTGATTCTCATGATCATCATAGGGCTGCTCCTCTACCACCGAGGTAGATAGATTCCATCTTGATGCAATCCAGTTCCTACAATGAACATGCTATAGCCAACATACACCTCAGGGTTCCATATGGCTAGGAGACCGAGTAATGGTGTAGTCAAACTATAACACCCTCAAGGTGAACTGCCGATGCATCTCAGGTCAAAGAACCAGACACACTACTGCAGCATCGAGTCAGTCATTGACGAGAAGGTAGACTCCCTAATGACTACTCGAGGTGGTCACGCTCAGTGCCCTCGTTCTCTAACGAGTACCTGTACTCTCGCTCCGGTGTCTCCACACCGTAGACTCAAGACTCATCTACTAAAGAGAAGCGATTGTACACCAACCTTCCGGATCAATCACCATCCTCGTGATGATCCTATGGTCGGGAGCATTTTATGAGTTAATAATGATTATTCATGTCTTAAATTTTCAACTCTTGAAAATATGAATTATCATTACCATTAACTCAAAGGATGTATCACAGACACTAAATACACATATGTGATAGAAAATAACCCATTTTATTGATTTTAGTCAAAATTATAATTTTGCCCCTAGAAGTGTATTACAAGTGTCAGCCAATTCTGGCTTCTAGGGCACATATATCTAACAATCTCCCACTTGTCCTAAAGCCAATTGGCTACAAGTCTAAGTCCCATCTTCTCAAGGTGGGCTTCGATCTTCTGCTGGCCCAACGGCTTTGTAAGTGGGTCTGCCACATTATCTGTGGAGTTGACTCTCTTGACCTCGACGTAACCCTTCTCGAGGTAATCGCGGATGAGGTGGTATCGCCGCTCAATGTGCTTGGATTTCTGGTGAGACCTCGGCTCCTTAGCAAGGGCTATGGCGCCATTGTTGTCGCAGTATAGAGGAATGGCATCTGATGGCATTACTCCAATTTCTGCAGCAAACTTCTTGTACCAGAATGCTTCCTTCGCAGCCTCTGATGCAGCGATATATTCTGCTTCCATGGTGGAATCTGCTATCACCGTTTGCTTGGAACTCTTCCAGCTGACAGCTCCACCATTGCACACAAACAGACTGCCAGATGTCGACTTTCGATCATCTATATCGGACATGAAATCCGAGTCTGTGTATCCCTGGACTTGGAGTTCTCCGTTACCAAAGACCAACATCATATCCTTAGTTCTTCTCAAGTACTTAAGGATACATTTCACAGAAGTCCAGTGTTCTTCACCTGGATTTGACTGATATCTGCTTGTGACACTCACAGCATGGGCTATATCAGGTCGTGTACATAGCATGGCATACATGAGGCTCCCTATTGCAGAAGCATAAGGGATCTTGCTCATGCGTTCTATTTCCTCAGGTGTGCTGGGGCACATCTTCTTGGAAAGATGAATACCATGTCTGAAGGGTATTAATCCCCTCTTAGAGTTTTCCATACTAAACCTCTTTAGTACTTCCTCTATGTACATCTTCTGTGAAAGTCCTAGCATCCTATTCGGTCTATCCCTATAGACCTTAATTCCTAGAATAAAGGATGCTTCACCTAGGTCTTTCATGGAGAATTCCTTGGACAACCACATCTTGACTGATGTCAACATGGGAATATCATTCCCAATAAGGAGGATGTCATCCACGTACAATACGAGGAAGACAACAGCGCTCCCACTGACCCTTTTGAAAACACATGGTTCCTCTTCATTTTTGATGAAACCAAACTTTTTGATCACATCATTGAAACGAGTGTTCCAGCTCCGAGATGCTTGCTTAAGTCCATATATGGACCTTTGCAGCTTGCAAACCTTGTGATCAGTATCACTGGATGTGAAACCTAGCGGCTGTTCCATATAGATATCTTCCTCAAGATATCCATTTAAGGAATGCCGTTTTCACGTCCATTTGCCATATTTCATAATCGAAATAGGCTGCAACAGCAAGCAATGTGCGGATGGATTTTAGCATAGCTACTGGGGAAAAGGTATCCTGATAGTCAATGCCTTCGCATTGACTATAACCTTTTGCCACTAGTCTAGCCTTGAATGTCTCCACATTCCCATCTGCACCAATCTTTCTCTTGAAGATCCATTTACATCCAATAGGTACTATACCTTCTGGTGGATCTACCAAGGTCCAGACTTGGTTTGAGTGCATCGAGTCAATTTCTGACTGCATTGCCTCTAGCCATTTCTCGGAGTCGATATCTGATATCGCCTCATTGTAGGTTTTGGGATCATCACCATGAGCACCATTACCTACGAGGAACATTTCCTCTACTTTCCTCTGAAATAATACCTAAGTATCTTTCAGGGGATGGGAAACTCTTTTCGATCTACGAGGTGGAGGAGGTAGTGTTCTTATTGGCTCAACCTGATTTGGTTCCAATTGGTCCTTAGCTCGTTGTACTTGTGAGACTTTCTCATCAAGCTTGATCTATTTTCCAATGCCGCTATCTTGAATAAACTATTTTTCAAGAAAGATGGCATGTCGACTCACAATCACATTGTGGTCTTCTGGAATGTAGAAATAGTATCCTAATGACTCTTTAGGATATCCTATGAATCGAGCTCTGAAGGACCTAAACTCTAACTTGTCCGCTTGTTGTCTTTTGACATGAGCCTGGACAACCCCAAATTCTGAGATGACTCAGACTTGGTTTCTTACCGTGCCATATCTCATACGGTGTGGTAGGAACGGTTTTAGAGGGAACCCTATTCAGTAGATAAATTGAAGTTAACAATGAAGTGTCCCCAAAGAAAATCAGGGAGGTCTGTGAAGCTCATCATGGATCGAACCATATCCAATAGGAGTCCGATTTCTCCATTCTGAAACCCCGTTGAGTTGAGGTGTTCCTGGTGGAGTCCATTGAGAGACTATGCCATTTTCCTTGAGATAGTCTAGGAATTCCCGGCTAAGGTATTCACCTCCTCGATCTGATCGAAGAACCTTAATGGGTTTTTCAGTTTGTTTTTCTACTTCATGTCTGAATTCTTTGAACTTTTCAAAAGCTTCAGACTTGTGTCTCATAAGATACACATACCCATACCTAGACAGATCATCGGTAAAGGTAATGAAGTAGACAAAATTGCCTCTAGCCGGCACATCAAATGGGCCGCACACATCTGTATGTACTAGGGCAAGGAGATCTGTGGCCCTCTCCCCATGTCCAACAAAAGGGAGTTTAGTCATTTTGCCTTGAAGACAAGGATTCACAAGTTGGATATGACTCAGAAGTCAATGGACTCAATAGCCCATTTTTCTCCAATTTGTTGATCCTATCTTCGTTTGCTATATGATTTTGCTCCTCAAATCTCAAGTGCCAATGGTCCTTAGACTATCTAAGTCGTTTGCAGCAACTATCCCTAGGATCATGTCTCCATTCAGATGCTATCTCACATTTCCTGCAGAGTCCAACTGGATGCAGAAGAAATCGTAAGGTTAGACTCAATAACGAGCATACCTCCAGAAGGACCTTCCTTCTTGTTCTTCAGGGTGGCCAGGTAAGTAGGGCAGTTCCGCTTCCAATGGCCGTCGCTGTTGCAATGGAAACACTTTCCTTTGACATCGGCCTTCTTCTTCGGCTCTGCCTTCTTCTTCTTTGATCCTTCCATCTTTTGCTTTTTCACAGACTTCTTTTTCTTTTCATAAGACTTTCTTTTGGAAGAAGTCCATTCCATAGCAAGAACTGAGCCTTTAGAACCTTTCATAGAAAGCTCAGCGGTAACCAGCATATTCATTAATTCGGCCAAGGAATTCTGAAGTTTATGCATGTGGTAATTCATGATGAATTGCCCATATGCATCAGTCAAGGATTGCAGAATAATATCGTTCTGCAGGTCCAAGTCCTAACTTCACACCGAGCTTCTCAAGCTCTTCCATGTCCTTGATCATTGTCAGACAGTGATCTTGGACTGACTGCCCATCACGCATCTTAGCCTTAAAAAGTCATTTTGTGACTTGATATTTGGCTGCGCGACTCTGTTCACCAAACATCTCCTGCAGGTGAGCCAACATTTGGCGAGCAGTCCCGATATCTCCTCATGTTGGCGCTGGAGCTCATCAGACATCGAGCCCAACATGTAATATCTGGCCTTATTATCTTCGTCTATCCATTTTTCCAGAGACGCTCTCTGTTCAATAGATGGACGGGCTGGTAAGGTGGGAGGGATCCTGGTCCAAATACATGGGTTAACTTCTCGGAACCCAAAATAATTTTGTAGTTCCTGAGCCAATCTTTATAATTGGGTCCAGTCAGTCTATGTGTGTCCAGGATACGTGCCAATGGGTTGGACGCAGACATTTTCCTGTAGAGAGTCAAAGATTCTAGTTAGATACTGTAATTTTGACTTGACCAATTTATTTAGGGATTTTATTTTTAAATAAATTAGCTCCCACTATTTTCTCGGATCCCTACACTCCCTCTGTAGAGATGCGAAAATCTCCATGATTAATGATTTCTAGTGGGTGGTGCGGTCTCACCAACTGACTCATCACCTCACCTAACAGTTATTGGTGATGGGTTAGCCAATGAGTGAACAACTCTTGTTCAATGATTCTCTAATCATGGTGCACCCAAACTTGGTCTCTAATTCATGAATCTCACCGTATCCGGAATATTGATCCACTCCTTAGTTAAGTCAGACCCACCATTTGCATAGACTGGGTTCCTAATTGAGTCTCTCACCGTATCCAGAATATTGAGCCCAACTCATCCTCCAGCCCATAGCATCCAATGCCTAATAGACATGGTTGCATCTTCCCGGTGCAACTGAGCCACTGTATCCAGCCGAGAACAATCAACCCCGGGAAGGGCCCGCACATCTACAATGGTGGAAGACCTCAGACTTAATCTTTTCTTAGGGAGAATTGATTCAGGTCTCATTAAACTAGACTTGGCTTAGTCATAACAATTATGACTAACCTAGTGGCATGGGTTAGCTCGGATTATTGACCACCTCAGATCAGAACTGTGTCAACAGATATGGCCAGGTAAGTGAGACCGGTGGAAGGAATATGCCATTAACTCGTACAAGAACGCATTCAGGTCGAGTAGCTTCCAATTAAAAACCAGTCGGTCGTATGTGCCAAACTTACCTTAGACACCAAATTGTTGAGCCAGAACCAATTGGGTTAGCCTACAATCCAGACTCTAACCTCTGAGCCTAATTAGGTCTTGCTTGATCGTGACTCGATCTTGACCCAGACTTAATCCTATTAGGCTGGTCAATTTAAGCATTGTTGATCCCATCTAACCAACTCTTGATTCGGTTTGATCAACCGCTTAGACCTAATTGAGCTACCCAAGCCCGAACCCAGTATTATGAATATGTCTTAGATCTGAAATTCTCAATTTTAGACCTAATTAATATTCCATAAACTTAATTCTTAATTAAGTAGGGTTCATAAACAAAATATGCACAATAAATCCTAGGGTTTCAGGATCTAGGGTTTTGCAGAAAGTAAGTTTTGGGTTTCTGATTAAGGACGAACACGCAGCACCCCTACACATCATAAGAACACCCCATCGAATGGGAAGAGAGGGCCTTTAAACCCTTCTTCGTTCTTATGACCGGACGGCCAAGAGGAACGCCTTAATCAGGAACATTCAATACTACAAAATAGTTATCAGATCTATATCATATATCTCATATACAAAGTAGATCTAATCATGGCATATTTTGCATACATCTCATGTATCGAATCATGCATATTTTTCAGATCTAAATTATCTCATAATAATCTAAAAAATTAGATTTAAATTGATCTAATCAAAATAAATTCTAATCTAGATAATTATGTAGAACTATTCTACAACTAGTCTAGACATGCATCAATCATATCTCATATGATATTTCAAAAATTAAATAATTTTTATTTGCTATTTTTTAGATGTTATTATAACCACTTATAATATCAAAAAATAGTAAATAAAAAGATCTAAAATATGATTTAATCAAGATTAAATCAAAAACATGCAAGACTATTCTATAGAACTATTCTATTTCTAGAACTAGTCATGCATATCTTCTAATCTTAGATCCAAATCATTTAATTTTAATTTTTTCTGATTTCAGATCTGATCACATCTCATGTGACATCTAAAATCAATTATTTTCTAATTAAAATAAATTTAAAATCAGATCTAAATAATTTTAGAACCATGGCTCTGATACCAGTTGAAGGGAAATCCTGATTTCTCGGTCCAGGTTCGTTCAGATCTGATCAGATCAAGAGATATATTTCAAAAATTTTTCTCTTGATCCCAATCAGATCTTGATATATTTTAGATCTGATTCTTATTATTTTAATAAAATAAAATTAAAAGATAAATTAAATCAAATTTAATTTACCTGATTGGGTAATCCTATTACCCTGTTGATGATCCTGTATGCAGCGGAAGGTTCTGGATCTAGCCACGCAAGCGCCTGGCCTCTACCGGTATCCACTCGGGTTGGATCTGGAGATCCTCTTCTTCTCTATCACATCTCCAAAAATTAGATCTGGATCTGATCTGGAGGATCTTCAAAACTCCTTTTGAAGATCAGCAGTCGTCCTTTGCAGCAGCGCAGCCTTCTTAGCTTTTGATCGCCTTTCTTTGATCTGAATCGCACCAACCAAGGTCCAAAACTCCTTTTGGACGTGGAGAGGCAAGGGGAGAAGGTGGTTTGGCATGGAGGAAGAGGGGAGAGGCAGCCTTGGGGCATGGGGAATTATGATTCAATCATTATAATCTGAGTTGGGCGCAGGGTCTTATTTATAGACTAGCTGTGATCCAACTCCTCTTCTTCCCAACCAATCACAACCCTTTGTGAAATCAGATCTAAATCTGATTGGTGGGAATAGAGTCCCCTGGATTCCTCCTTAGAGGGTGCCTAAGACCAGTCAAAGTTGGTTCTTAGGAAGAACTCTAATTGGAATCCAAAAAGGAGATGGAGTCCTTGTCCAACAAGGACTCCTAGGCGCCTCCAACTTGGGCACACGCCTAGGGTGGCGTGCGCCCTTCTCCTTGCCAGGTTCTGGCAGGGGGACAGGCCCCCACCAGCTCTCCAATAGGTGCATGACATGTGGTCAAAAGTCAAAGTGTCAATGGTCAACATTTGACCAGTCAAAGTAGACTTTTGACCAAAGTCAAAGAACAAGAAATGGCAGGTGACCAAAAATGGCAGGTAATGTCTTACAAAATAAGACAACCTTTTCTGACTTGGACAACCTCCAGTCAGACCATATGAAGGCCTCTGATTGAGCACAAACTCCTTTGGCTCAGTCAGGACAACTTATTTATGATAGCAAAAGAAGAACGTTAGGTTCAATCGAGTGCTAGCACGATTTCCTTGAACCTAATTGAATCTCATTCAGATCAATTGAACTAGATCAGTTCAATTGATGATCACCAGATTCAAACCCTTGTTTGTGTGACCCAGTTAGGTTCAGTTCTGTATGGTAATGGGATATGTCATGATCTCTATCATCGACATCATCGAAACTCCTTTCGATGGATCAGAACTCTTCTGATTCGAACAGCTAGAATGATCGATCATCTAAATCATTCTAATTGCTCCCAAAATCCACCAGTGACACCTAGCAGTATATGGTGGCAACCCATCAGAGCTGAATGCGAACCTCTTGGTGCAGCTACCTGTGTGATTAAGTTCTTCTATCTTGAGCCCCGATCAGATTAGGGTTAAGGTGAACTCGTCAAACCCTAGTCTCTGTCATATGATGTAATCATTCGATTCGAGTCCAATGTGAAAATCTAAATAGAAACTCTTTCTATTATTTCACTCTGCCATGGCCATGGGCTTCTGGACTTGATTCTCATGATTCATCATAGGGCTGCTCCTCTACCACCGAGGTAGATAGATTCCATCTTGATGCCATCCAGTTCCTACAATGAACATGCTATAGCCAACATACACCTCAGGGTTCCATATGGCTAGGAGACCGAGTAATGGTGTAGTCAAACTATAACACCCTCAAGGTGAACTGCCGATGCACCTCAGGTCAAAGAACCAGACACACTACTGCAGCATCGAGTCAGTCATTGACGAGAAGGTAGACTCCCTAATGACTACTCGAGGTGGTCACGCTCAGTGCCCTCGTTCTCTAACGAGTACCTATACTCTCGCTCCGGTGTCTCCACACCATAGAATTAAGACTCATCTACTAAAGAGAAGCGATTGTACACCAACCTTCTGGATCAATCACCATCCTCATGATGATCCTATGGTCGGGAGCAATTTATGAGTTAACAATGATTATTAATGTCTTAAATTTTCAACTCTTGAAAATATGAATTATCATTACCATTAACTCAAAGGATGTATCACAGACACTAAATATACATATGTGATAGAAAATAACCCATTTATTGCTTTTAGTCAAAATTATAATTTTGCCCCTAGAAGTGTATTACAAGTGTCAGCCAATTCTGGCTTCTAGGGCATATATATCTAACACCCTTTGACTTTAGAAGCAGGCTTTTCATGTAAAAAGCAAGAAGCACGCAATAAGGAGCTAATGGAACTGTTTAAACAAGTTCGTATTAATTTACCCCTCCTCGATGCAATTCATCATGTCCCAGCCTATGCTAAATTTCTTATAGAACTCTGCATCCAAAAGCATGAGTCATGAACCACCAACAGAGTTATGCTATCTACGGATGTAAGTGCGATTCTGTTAAATCCAATACCTCAAAAGATGAAAGATCCTGGTGCACCCTTAACTTCATGTGTTATAGGAGGTATAACCTTTAATCGAGCATTACTAGACTTAGGAGCTAGTGTGAACCTACTTCCAACCTCGATTTATGAAAAATTTGGGATTGGAGAATTAAAACCCACATTAGTTATTTTGTAATTAGCTGATAGATCTATAAAAATACCGCATGGTTTGATTGAGGATGTTCTAGTTAGAGTAGACAAATATTATTTTTCAGTAGACTTCCTCATTCTTGACATGGAATCATCCTAAGAGCTGAACCAGAATACCATAATTTTAGGACGTCCATTCTTAGCGACTGCCAATGCCAATATCAACTGTAAGATAGGAGCTATGGACATTTCTTTTGAAAATCAAAAAGTAAGAATTAATGTTTTTAATACCATAAAGTACACTCAAGAGGAGGAAGACTACTTTGTAATCAATTAGGTAGATAAAATAGTTGAATCTAATTCCTCCTTAGATTTATTGCAAGATGATGAATCCACTGAAGAAACTCAAACCCAGGAAGTAAATGCCCTGCTTAATTCACCTCAACCATCACATTCATTACCTTGGTCAGTGAAAGTTGAGCCTTTACCCGAGCGAAAAATTGAACCATTACATCCTTCAATTTAGGCCCCACCACAACTTGAACTAAAATCTTTACCTGAATCACTTAAGTATGTATTTTTAGGATCAAAGTAAACCCTACCGATAATAATTACTTCCAACTTAACTACTGAACAGAAAAACCAATTGATAAATATTCTGAAAACATATAAGAAGGCCATAGGTTGGACCATTGCTGATTTAAAAGAAATTAGTCCATCAATATGCATGCACCATATCTATATAGAAGATAATGCCAAACCAACTCGAGAGATGCAAAGATGGCTTAACCCTAACATGCAAGAAGTAGTTAAGAAAGAGGTAATTAAATGGTTAGATACTGGAATTATTTATCCTATGTCTGATAGCCACTGGGTGAGTCCCACACAAGTTGTTCCAAAAAAATCTGGACTCACGATTGTCCACATTGAACAGAAAAACTTAGTACCAACATGACTTTCTACTAGGTGGCATGTCTGTATAGATTATAGAAAACTCAATACAACCACTCGAAAAGATCACTTTTCCTTATCCTTTATCGATCAAATCCTAGAAAGACTACTAGGTCAACAATACTTTTACTTTTTAAATGGATACTTAGGATACAATCAGGTAGCAATCTATCCACGAGATTATGAAAAGACCATCTTTACATGTCCCTATGGAACCTTTGCTTTCCGTAGAATGCCATTCGGATTATGTTATGCACCTATGACTTTTCAAAGGTGCATGATGTCAATATTTTCAGACATGATAGGAGATTTCTTAGAAATATTCATGGATGACTTTTCAGTCTTTGGAGAATCTTTTGAGAGTTGCCTCAACAATTTGAAGAAAATATTAAAATGATGTATTGAGGCTAATCTAGTGTTAAGCTGGGAAAAGAGCCACTTCATGGTTCAAGAGGGGATCGTTTTAGGACATATAGTATCTAAGAAAGGGATTGAGGTAGATAAAGCTAAAGTTAAACTAATTTCTAAACTTCCTCCTCCCACTTCTATCAAACAAATTCGATCTTTTCTTGGCCATGTAGGATTCTATCGTCGCTTCATCAAAGAGTTCTTTAAAATTTCTCGTCCTTTGTGTAATCTGCTCGCTAAGGTTGTTTCTTTTAACTTTGATGAAAATTATCATAAAGCTTATAAAATCTTAAGGGAAGCTATGATCAAAGCTCCAATCATACAATCTCCTAACTGGTCACTACCTTTTGAAATTATGTGCAATGCCTCAGACTTTGCCATAGGAGCTGTCCTAGGCCAAAGGGTAAACAAATGTCCTATAGTGATCTATTATGCCGGTAGAACTCTGAATAAAGCACAAATGAATTATACCACCACTAAAAAAGAGTTGCTAGCCATTGTGTTTGCCCTAGAAAAGTTTAGATCATATCTATTAGGATCAAAAATCATAATTTACTCAGATCATTCAGCCTTGAGATACCTACTCTCAAAGAAAAATGCTAAACCACGATTAATTAGATGGATCTTACTGCTATAAGAATTTGATATTGAAATTCAAAATAAGAAGGGATCTAAAAACGTTGTAGCAGACCATCTATCTAGGATCCTAGTTAAAGATAGTGAATCTGTATCAATCAGAGAATCTTTTTCAGATGAATAATTGTTAACAGTTTTACATACAAAGACCCCTTGGTTTGCAGATATTGTCAATTACTTAGTCGTAGGACAAATTCTTGATGGTTGGTCTAAGAATGAGAAGGATCGATTCTTTGCTCAAATCAAATATTATTTTTGGAAAGATCCTGAGCTTTTTAGAATTTGTACTGATCAAATCATTCGTAGATATGTTTCTGAATCTGAACAATTGAGTATCTTACAATTTTGTCATATCCTTGCTTGCAGAGGACATTTTTCTGGACAAAAAACTACGGCCAAAGTATTGCAGAGTGGTTTTTATTGGCCAACATTATTTAAGGATACCCATACTTTTAGTCAAGAATGTCTTAAGTGTCAAGCCTTAGGGAATATTTCAAAGAAAGACATGATGCCTTTAAACCCCATCTTAGTAGTAGAAATTTTTGATGTATGGGAAATTGATTTTATGGAACCTTTTCCACCTTCCAATGGATTTGAATATATTTTGGTAGCTATCGATTATGTTTCTAAGTGGATTGAAGCAATAGCAACATGAACCAATGATCATAAAGTAGTCTTAAAATTTCTTCAAAAGAATATCTTCTCTAGGTTTGGATTTCCACATGCTATCATTAGCGATGAAAGGTACCCATTTTACAAATCACCAATTTCGAACTTTATTACAAAAATATGGGGTGACACATAAGATAGCTACACCATACCATCCGCAAACAAGTGGCCAGGTAGAAGTATCTAATAGAAAAATTAAGAATATCTTACAAAAGACTATTAGGCCTGATCGAAAAGATTGGTCAGATCGATTAGATGATGCATTATGGGCCTATAGGACAGCTTATAAAACCCCTATTGGAATGTCTTCCTATAGATTAATCTATGGAAAAGCATGTCACCTTTTGGTAGAACTTGAACATAAAGCATATTGGGCAATAAAATAATTAAATTTTAATTTAAACCAAGCTGGTTCCAATCGGATGTTACAATTGAGTGAATTAGAAGAATTAAGGCAAGAAGCTTATGAAAATTCAAAAATCTATAAGGAGAAAATGAAAGCCTTCCATGATAAACATATTTCAAGAAAAACCTTTGAACCAAATCAACAAGTCTGGTTATTTAACTCAAAGCTTCGATTATTTTCTAGAAAATTAAAATCCAGATGGGATGGACCTTATATAGTTAATCACGTATTCCCATATGGTGCAATCAAACTCTATGATCCTAGGACTAAAAATTTCTTTAAGGTAAATGGCCAAAGGCTTAAACCATATATCAAAGGGATATCATTAAATCGAAACATTGACCAAGTATAATTAACAGAACCACAATGAATTAAACTGCATTTTATCTGGCTGAAGATAATAAACTTAGCGCTTGTTGGGAGGCAACCCAATACTTTTTGAATCTAATTTATTCTTTTTAGTTTCTTTTCTTTTTAGGCTAAGCTGGAGAAAGGACCAAAAAACTGAAGAAGGATCATAAGCTTCAAGACCCATGCTAAATAAATAAACATAATTTACATCCTTTTATTTATTTTCTCTCTCCATTGAGGACAATGTCAATTCAGTTGGAGGGTAAAAATCTATATATATATAAAATATATATATAATAAAAAAACATTTTTTTTTAAAAATAATAATATATATATATATAATAATAATCAAACTTTAAAACTATTTTAAAAATTTTTGGATAAACTATATTTTAGGAAAGAGAATCTTAAGCAAAATAAACTAAGAAAAGTAATAAAGTTAAAAAGTATTAACTAATAATGGTAGCAAGTTAAGAAGCAGATTACTTGGTCAGACCATTAGCAACCTATTTAGGTCCTTTAAAGGCTAATAACACTTCTAATTGTATATGCACACTAATGAAGCATAGTAGGTGTTGATTATAAGGCTAATTGAGGATTTTTTATCACTAAAAATTGATGGTTTATATATACTTCAACTAAAGAAACTTGAATTTAAGAAAAAAGCTACCTGCTTAAATAAAAAGTACAAAACATAGAGTATATATGGATTGTCCTAAACTAGAACTCTGTACCTATGTCAAGTGTAGAAGTTCACATCAAACGGTGAAGAAAAGGCCAGGATGCTCAGCATAATTTTTTTTTTTTAACAAAAAAAAGCATTGTGAAAGCTACCTTAATTCATGCACTTAACTTGAGAGTATATAGAAAACTAACCAAAATAGATGATAAAGAAGATTCGTTTGTCCTTTGAATCAACATCCAAATGCTAAGTTAGTATTCACGAAACCAAGTGCTAAAAATCTTTAGAGGAACTCTAAAAAAGTTTCTCTGATTAATCTATCACAAAATTTACTTCTAAAACTCAATACTTAGTTAGTGATACTGCCTAAACTTTTAATCTTAAATCCTAGATCTATTCTTATGAAGGAGGATCTCAATGAAATATGATAATTGATCTAAATTAAATTTTTTTTTTACTCGAGGATGAGCAAAGCTTAAATTAGGAGGTGTGATAAGCACCATAAATTTATCAATAAAAGTATTAATTTATTAATTAATTTATATTAATTTTTAAAAATTAATGATCAATTTATATATAATTTTTAAGAAATTAATATTTTTATTAATTACAAATTAATTAAAAATAAAAAAATAAAAAATAAAATTTTATAATCAATGGAAAGAGTTTATTTTTTTGATCATAATGAAATAAATTTCACATAAAATGAAGTTAAAATGAAGAAGATATAAATTTCTAAAGTAATAAAATAAATAAAAAATTAAATAAAAATAACATATGGCTCAGTCGGCTCAAGCCGCCGCGCCAGATCAGTTAGCACATTTGGATGCGCCGAGTCAAGCCGACAAGCCAGTGCACCAAGCCAGCCATGCAAGCCGACTCAGCCATGGAAGCCGTCAGCCAGTCCATGATCCAGGCATGGACTGTCAGCTCAGCAGAAACCGATGAATCAAGACGCAACACGTGGTGGACCTAGATCCTTAAAGGGTTCACAAAAAATCTATTATGGCTCATAGGACATATTGGTCTTTTCACTCGGCGATGGGAGCACTGATTGGCTATAGTGTATGGCGCGGCTAGTCCACGCGGTCCATGGGAATAGTAATTGCACGATCAGATGGTTGTGGTAGCTTGTGGTCAAGATCAAATAGCTGTGGTTATTTTTGGATTTGATTCAGTTTCAGACTTCATGCGGATCGCCATCCAATGGCAGTGCACGATCTAGGGAATGATCCAACGGTTCAGAATGCTCCTGGTGGTGATCAGGACTACCAACGCACGATCAGTAGCCAAATTTCCTCCATCAATGTGCAATCAACGGCCAAAATTTAATCCGATCTGATCTAGGCCGATATGCATCCGATTTTGATGATTTTTGGTCCATTGGATTTCTATTGAATGGCTAGATTTCACTAGACTTACTAGATTCATATCAGAGCTATTTTAATTTAAATTTTACTCAGATTTCTTTATATTTTGATGATTAAAAAGGCTCTTAGTCCCACATTGCCTCCAGAAAAAATATCCAGCCCTCCTAGCCCTATAAAAAGGACCCCAGGCCTCCAAAAATTAATAGATCTGATGAGAAAGAAGCCAAGGTATAGGGTAGAAGCCAAGCTCGGGATTAAAGGTTGCTTCAAAGCTATGGTGCTGAGAAGAAGAGCCAGTCTTCTACGCCATCTCTATGCCTACACTGATCTACGATCTCCTTCTAGTTTTTTTTTCTCTTTTTTTTCTTTAATTTCTTATATTTAAATTCTACATTTGAGTTTTGTTCCTTTTCTTTAATTTTTTGTATTTAAATTTTGCATCTAAGTTTTAATTTTAACAAAGAAAGCTTTATTGCTCTTTTCAATTCTAGCTCTTTAAATTAATTATTCTTTATTGCTCTTTAATTTTATTGTAAGTAGCCGCTAAGATCTAAATAATAGATCTCAGTACCAAATTTCTTTTTGCATAATTTAAATTTTGCTTTCATTTATAAATCTATTTTTCAACTTTAATTTTCAAAAACCCTTCTATTTTGAAAAAAATAAAAAAATAAAAAAATCAAAGATTTTAGAATTAAATCATTGCCTCTCTATGGATTCGACCCGACTCACTACTCTCTTTATAATTTTTAATTAATTTAAAAAGTAAAATATTGGATTTAAATTGATAAACACGGTGTCTTAATGATAACATCGCATTCCTATCAACTTTCATGATAGAATCTACTATCACAGTCTACTTAGAACTCTTTCAGCTAACAGCACCACCATTACACACAAACAGACTACCGGATGTCGACTTTCAATCATCTATATCAGACATAAAATTTGAGTTTGTATAACCTTAGACCTAGAGTTCTCCATTACCAAAAATCAAGAACATATCCTAAGTCCTTCTCAAGTACTTAAGGATATATTTCACAAAAGTCCAGTGCTCTTTACCTGAATTTGACTGATATATGCTCGTGACACTCACAGCTTGAGCGATATCAGGTCGTGTACATAGCATGGCATCCATGAGGCTCCCTATTGTCGAAGCATAAGGGATCTTGCTCATGCATTCAATCTCCTCAGGTGTGTTGGGACACATCTTTTTGGAGAGATGAATGCCATGTCTGAAGGGCACCAATCTCCTCTTGGAGATTTTCATGCTAAACATCTTTCATACCTCCTCTATGTACATCTTCTATGAGAGATCCAACATCCTATTCGGTTTGTCCCTATAGACCTTAATTCCTAGAATAAAGGATGCCTCTCCTTGATCTTTCATAGAGAACTCTTTCGATTACCATATTTTAACTATGGTCAATATGGAAATATCATTTCAAATAAGGAGGATGTCATCCACGTACAGTACGAGGAAGACAACAGTGCTTCCACCGACCTTTTTGAATACACACAGTTCCTCCTCATTCTTAATGAATCCAAATGATTTGATCACATCATTGAAATGAGCATTCCAGCTCCGAGATGCTTGCTTAAGTCCGTAGATGGACCTTTGCAGCTTGTAGACCTTGTGATGAGCATCACTGGATGTAAAACTTAACAGCTATTTTATATAGATATCTTCCTCAAGATATCCATTTAAGAAGGCTATTTTCACATCCATCTACCATATTTCATAATCGAAATAGGCTACAATAGCAAGCAATATATGGATTGATTTAAGCATGGCTACTGATGAGAAGGTATCCTGATAGTCAATGCCTTTGCGTTGACTATACCCTTTTGACACTAACCTAGCCTTGAATGTCTCTATATTCCCATCTGCACCTATCTTTCTCTTGTAGATTTATTTACACCTAATAGGTACTATACTTTTAGGTGGATCTACCAAGGTCCAAACTTGATTCGAATGCATTGAGTCAATCTCTGACTTCATTGCCTCTAACCATTTTTCAAAGTCGATATCTAATATTGCCTCATCATAGATTTTGGGATCGTCATCGTGAACCCCATTTTTCATGAGGAACATTTTCTCTACGTCCTCTGAAATAGTATCCAAGTGCCTTTCAGGAGGACTGAAAATCCTTTCTGATCTATGAGGTGGAGGAGGTAGTGATTGGACTGGCTCAATCTGAATATATTTCATAGGGTTCTTAGCTCGATGTTCTTGGGAGACTTTCTCCTCAAGCCTAATCTGCCTTCTGATGCTATCATCTTGAATAAATTATTTTTCATGAAAGATGGCATGTCGACTCACAATCACATTATGGTCTTCCAGAATGTAGAAATAATATCCTAATGACTCTTTAGGATATCCTATGAACCAAGCTCTAAAGGACCTATACTCTAACTTGTTTGCCTATTGTCTCTTGATATGAGCCGGACAAACCCAAATTCTGAGGTGACTTAGACTTGATTTCTTACCATGCTATATCTCATACGGTGTGGAAGAAATAATTTTAGAGGGAATCCTATTCAGTGAATATATACCGATCATTAGACTATGTCCCCAAAGAAACTCAGGAGGGTCCATGAAGCTCATCATAGATTGGACCATATCTAATATGGTCCAATTTTTTCATTCTAAAATTTTGTTGAGTTGAGGTATTCCAGGTGGAGTCCATTGAGAGACTATGCCATTTTGCTTAAGATAGTCTAGGAATTTCTGACTAAGGTATTCACCTCCTTTATCTGATCGAAGAACCTTAATGGGTTTTCTAGTTTATTTTCTATTTTATGTCTAAATTCTTTGAACTTTTCAAATGTTAGATATATGTGCCCTAGAAGTCAGAATTGGCTGACACTTGTAATACACTTCTAGGGGCAAAATTATAATTTTGACTATAATCAATAAAATGGGTTATATTCTATCACATATGTGTATTTAGTGTCTATGATATATCCTTTGAGTTAATGATAATGATGATTCATATTTTCAAGAGTTGAAAATTTAAGACATGAATAATCATTATTAACTCATAAAATGCTCCCGACCATAGGATCATCACGAGGATGGTGATTGATCCAAAAAGTTGGTGTACAATTGCTTCTCTTTAGTAGATGAGTCTTGAGTCTACGGTGTGGAGACACCAGAGTTAGAGTACAGGTACTCGTTAGAGAATGAGGACACTGAGCATGACCACCTCGAGTAGTCATTAGAATGTCTACCTTCTCATCAATGACTGACTCGATGCTATAGTGGTGTGTCTGGTTCTTTGATCTAAGGTGCATCGACAGTTCACCTTGAGGGTGTTATAGTTTGACTACACCATAAACTTGATCTCCTAGCCATATCCGAAAACTTTGAGGTGTATGTTGGCTTATAGCATGTTCATTGTAGGAACTGGATTGCATCAAGATGAATCTATCTACCTGGTGGTAGAGGAGCAGCCTTATGATGATCATGAGAAATCTAGTCTCAGAAGCCCATGGCCATGGGTAGAGTGAAAATAATAAGAAGAGACTTTTTTATTTAGGTTTTTCATAATCAGACTTGAATCAAATGATTAACATCATAAACTGAA
>QRFJ01003752.1:137795-200364 GCA_006176705.1 Cocos nucifera | reverse complement strand
GGAATATTGAGCCCAACTCATCCTCCAGCCCATAGCATCCAATGCCTAATAGACATGGTTGCATCTTCCCGGTGCAACTGAGCCACTGTATCCAGCCGAGAACAATCAACCCCGGGAAGGGCCCGCACATCTACAATGGTGGAAGACCTCAGACTTAATCTTTTCTTAGGGAGAATTGATTCAGGTCTCATTAAACTAGACTTGGCTTAGTCATAACAATTATGACTAACCTAGTGGCATGGGTTAGCTCGGATTATTGACCACCTCAGATCAGAACTGTGTCAACAGATATGGCCAGGTAAGTGAGACCGGTGGAAGGAATATGCCATTAACTCGTACAAGAACGCATTCAGGTCGAGTAGCTTCCAATTAAAAACCAGTCGGTCGTCTGTGCCAAACTTACCTTAGACACCAAATTGTTGAGTCAGAACCAATTGGGTTAGCCTAATCCAGACTCTAACCTCTGAGCCTAATTAGGTCTTGCTTGATCGTGACTCGATCTTGACCCAGACTTAATCCTATTAGGCTGGTCAATTTAAGCATTGTTGATCCCATCTAACCAACTCTTGATTCGGTTTGATCAACCGCTTAGACCTAATTGAGCTACCCAAGCCCGAACCCAGTATTATGAATATGTCTTAGATCTGAAATTCTCAATTTTAGACCTAATTAATATTCCATAAACTTAATTCTTAATTAAGTAGGGTTCATAAACAAAATATGCACAATAAATCCTAGGGTTTCAGGATCTAGGGTTTTGCAGAAAGTAAGTTTTGGGTTTCTGATTAAGGACGAACACGCAGCACCCCTACACATCATAAGAACACCCCATCGAATGGAAAGAGAGGGCCTTTAAACCCTTCTTCGTTCTTATGACCGGACGGCCAAGAGGAACGCCTTAATCAGGAACATGTCAATACTACAAAACAATATCAGATCTATATCATATATCTCATATATAAATTAGATCTAATCATGGCATATTTTGCATACATCTCATGTATCAAATCATGCATATTTTCAGATCTAAATTATCTCATAATAATCTAAAAAATTAGATTTAAATTGATCTAATCAAAATAAATTCTAATCTAGACAATTATGTAGAACTATTCTACAACTAGTCTAGACATGCATCAATCATATCTCATATGATATTTAAAATTAAATAATTTTTATTTGCTATTTTTTAGATGTTATTATAACACTTATAATATCAAAAAATAGTAAATAAAAGATCTAAAATATGATTTAATCAGATTAAATCAAAACATGCAAGAACTATTCTATAGAACTATTCTATTCTAGAACTAGTCATGCATATCTTCTAATCTTAGATCCAAATCATTTAATTTTAATTTTTTCTGATTTCAGATCTGATCACATCTCATGTGACATCTA
The DNA here is from genome assembly GCA_006176705.1 of Cocos nucifera. Classification (NCBI taxonomy): domain Eukaryota; kingdom Viridiplantae; phylum Streptophyta; class Magnoliopsida; order Arecales; family Arecaceae; genus Cocos; species Cocos nucifera. Next base: position 198,963 of record QRFJ01003752.1, on the reverse strand, counting down.
AAATCACTTTATTTTCTAATTAAAATAAATTTAAAATCAGATCTAAATAATTTTAGAACCATGGCTCTGATACCAGTTGAAGGGAAATCCTGATTTCCCGGTCCAGGTTCGTTCAGATCTGATCAGATCAAGAGATATATTTCAAAAATTTTTTCTTTGATCCCAATCAGATCTTGATATGTTTCAGATCTGATTCTTATTATTTTAATAAATAAAATAAAATAAGATAAATTAAATCAAATTTAATTTACCTGATTTGGGTAATCCTATTACCCTGTTGATGATCCTGTTTGCAGCGGAAGGTTCTGGATCTTAGCCACGCAAGCGCCTGGCCTCTACCGGTATCCACTCGGGTTGGATCTGGAGATCCTCTTCTTCTCTATCACACCTCCAAAAATCAGATCTGGATCTGATCTGGAGGATCTTCAAAACTCTTTTGAAGATCAGCAGTCGTCCTTTGCAGCAGCGCAGCCTTCTTGCTTTTGATCGCCTTTCTTTGATCTGAATCGCACCAACCAAGGTCCAAAACTCCTTTTGGACGTGGAGAGCAAGGGAGAGAAGAGACTATGGCATGGAGAAGGAGGGGAGAGGCAGCCTTGGGGCATGGGAAATTTCTTCAATTGATCTCATAGAATCTGAGTTGGGCGCAGGGTCTTATTTATAGACTAAGCTTGTGATCCAACTCCTCTTCTTCCCAACCAATCACAACCCTTTGTGAAATCAGATCTAAATCTGATTGGTGGGAATAGAGTCCCCTGGATTCCTCCTTAGAGGGCGCCTAAGACCAGTCAAAGTTGGTTCTTAGTAGAACTCTAATTGGAATCCAAAAAGGAGATGGAGTCCTTGTCCAACAAGGACTCCTAGGCGCCTCCAACTTGGGCACACGCCTAGGGTGGCGTGCGCCCTTCTCCTTGCCAGGTTCTGGCAGGGGGACAGGCCCCCACCAGCTCTCCAATAGGTGCATGACATGTGGTCAAAAGTCAAAGTGTCAATGGTCAACGTTTGACCAGTCAAAGGTAGACTTTTGACCAAAGTCAAAGAACAAGAAATGGCAGGTGACCAAAAATGGCAGGTAATGTCTTACAAATAAGACAACCTTTTCTGACTTGGACAACCTCCAGTCAGACCATATGAAGGCCTCTGATTGAGCACAAACTCCTTTGGCTCAGTCAGGACAACTTATTTATGATAGTAAAAGAAGAACGTTAGGTTCAATCGAGTGCTAGCACGATTTCCTTGAACCTAATTGAATCTCATTCAGATCAATTGAACTAGATCAGTTCAATTGATGATCACCAGATTCAAACCCTTGTTTGTGTGACCCAGTTAGGTTCAGTTCTGTATGGTAATGGGATATGTCATGATCTCTATCATCGACATCATCGAAACTCCTTTCGATGGATCAGAACTCTTCTGATTCGAACAGCTAGAATGATCGATCATCTAAATCATTCTAATTGCTCCCAAAATCCACCAGTGACACCTAGCAGTATATGGTGGCAACCCATCAGAGCTGAATGCGAACCTCTTGGTGCAGCTACCTGTGTGATTCAAGTTCTTCTATCTTGAGCCCCGATCAGATTAGGGTTAAGGTGAACTCGTCAAACCCTAGTCTCTGTCATATGATGTAATCATTCGATTCGAGTCCAATGTGAAAATCTAAATAGAAACTCTTTCTATTATTTCACTCTACCATGGCCATGGATTTCTGGACTTGATTCTCATGATCATCATAGGGCTGCTCCTCTACCACCGAGGTAGATAGATTCCATCTTGATGCAATCCAGTTCCTACAATGAACATGCTCATAGCCAACATACACCTCAGGGTTCCATATGGCTAGGAGACCGAGTAATGGTGTAGTCAAACTATAACACCCTCAAGGTGAACTGCCGATGCATCTCAGGTCAAAGAACCAGACACACTACTGCAGCATCGAGTCAGTCATTGACGAGAAGGTAGACTCCCTAATGACTACTCGAGGTGGTCACGCTCAGTGCCCTCGTTCTCTAACGAGTACCTGTACTCTCGCTCCGGTGTCTCCACACCGTAGACTCAAGACTCATCTACTAAAGAGAAGCGATTGTACACCAACCTTCCGGATCAATCACCATCCTCGTGATGATCCTATGGTCGGGAGCATTTTATGAGTTAATAATGATTATTCATGTCTTAAATTTTCAACTCTTGAAAATATGAATTATCATTACCATTAACTCAAAGGATGTATCACAGACACTAAATACACATATGTGATAGAAAATAACCCATTTTATTGATTTTAGTCAAAATTATAATTTTGCCCCTAGAAGTGTATTACAAGTGTCAGCCAATTCTGGCTTCTAGGGCACATATATCTAACAATGACTCAAAAGTACCTAAGTGGACTCAATGGAGCCCTGATTTGGTTCTCCTTAATTTGTTAATCTGCTAATGCCGCTATCTTGAATAAACTATTTTTCAAGAAAGATGGCATGTCAACTCACCATCATATTATGATCTTGTGGAATGTAGAAATAATATTCTAATGACTCTTTAGGATACCCTATAAATCGAGCTCTGAAAAACCTAAAGTCTAACTTGTTCACTTATTATCTTTTGACATGAGCCGAACAATCCCAATTTCTGAGATGACTCAGACTTGATTTTTTACCATGCCATATCTCATACGATGCGGTAGGAATGATTTTAGAAGGAATCCTATTTAGTAAATATGTTGCAGTTAACAAATAGTATCTCCAAAAAAATTAGGAAGGTCTGTGAAGGTCATCATGGATCAGACCATATCTAATAGGGTCCGATTCCTCCATTCTGAAACTCCATTGAGTTGAGGTGTTCTAGGTGGAGTCCATTAAGAGACTATGTCATTTTGCTTGAAATAGTCCAAGAATTTTTGACTAAGGTATTCACCTCCTCGATATAATCAAAGAACCTTAATAGTTTTCTAGTTTACTTTTCTACTTCATGTCTGAATTTTTTGAACTTTTCAAAAGCTTCAGACTTGTGTCTCATAAGATACACATACCCATACCTAGGTAAATCATCGATAAAGGTTATGAAGTAGATAAAGTTGCCTCTAGCCAGCACATCAAATGGGCTGCATACATCAGTATGTACTAAGGCAAGAAGATCCATGGCCCTTTCTCCATGTCCCACGAAAGGGAGCATAGTCATTTTGCCATGAAGATAAGATTCACAAATTGGATATGACTCGGAAGTCAATGAACTCAATAGCCCAGTTTTCTTCAATTTGTTAACTCTATCTTCTACTATATAACCTAGTCTTAGGTGCCATAGATATCTATCGTTTGGACTATCTCTAGGTCATTTCATGGTATTCACATTTTGCTTGATATTAAAAATAGATACATCAATATGTAACTAATAAAGACCATTAATAAGGAAACTACTTGCAATTTTATTTCTTTCATAAAGAATATTACAATGGTCCTTAAGAAAACTAATTACATAGCCTTCTAATGCATGGCAAGAAATAGAAATCAAATTTTTGCTTGCTGCAGGCACATAATAATAGTCTTTTAACACTAAGTATAAACCAGATGGTAGTCAAGGAGGATATATTTGCATGGCCATGGCAGCAACTCTTGCTGTATTTTCGATGCATAGAATCATTTCACCATCCCTCAGCCTCCTGCTATTCTCAAGACCTTGCGTAGAAGTGCACAAGTGAGCACTAGAACCAGAGTCAAGCATCCAATTGGATGCAGAAGAAATCGTAAGGTTAGACTCAATAATGAGCATACCTCTAGAAGGACCTACCTCCTTCTTATTCTTCAGGGTGGCCAGGTAAGTAGGGCAGTTCTGCTTTCAGTGGCCATCATTATTGCAATGAAAATACTTTCCTTTATCAGTGGTTTTCTTCTACAGCTCTGCCTTTTTCTTCTTTCCTCCTTCCATCCTTCTGCTTTTTCACAGACTTCTTCTTTCTTTTCAAACTTCTTTTTCTTTCCATAAGACTTTCTCTTTGGAAGAAGTCCATTTCCATAGCAAGTAACTGAGCCTTTAGAATCTTTCATAGAAAGCTCAATGGTAACCAGCATAGTTCATAAGTTCGGCCAAGGAATTTTGAAGTTTATGCATGTATGGTAGTTCATGATGAACTTGTCCCATATGCATCAGTCAAGGATTGCAGAATTATATCATTCTGCAGATCCAAGTCCAACCTTCACTCCGAGCTTCTCAAGCTCTTCCATGTCCTTGATCATTGTTAGACAGTGATCTTGGACTGACTGCCCATCACGCATCTTAGCCTTGAAAAAGTCATTTAGTGACTTGATACTTTGGCTGCGCGACTCTGTTCACCAAACATCTCCTGTAGGTGAGCCAACATTTGGCGAGCAGTCCCGATATCTTCATGTTGGCGCTGGAGCTCATCAGACATCGAGCCCAACATGTAGTATATTTGGCCTTATTATCTTCGTCAATCCACTTTTTCCAGAGACGCTCTCTGTTCAGCAGGATGGACGGATTGGTAAGGTGGGAGGGTCCTGGTCCAATAACATGTGTTAACTTCTCAAAACCCAAAACAATTTTGTAGTTCCTGAGCCAATCTTTATAATTTGGTTCGATCAGTCTATGTGTGTCCAGGATACGTGCTAATGGGTTGGACGCAGACATTTTTCTATAGAGAGTCAAAGATTCTAGTTAGATACTGTAATTATGACTTGACCAATTTATTTAGAAATTTTATTTTTAAACAAATTAGCTCCCACTATTTTCTCGGATCCCTACACTCCCTCTGTAGAGATGCAAAAATCTCCATGATTAATGATTTCTAGTGGGTGGTGCGGTCTCACCAACTGACTCATCACCTCACCTAACAGTTATTGGTGATGGGTTAGCCAATGAGTGAACAACTCTTGTTCAATGATTCTCTAATCATGGTGCACCCAAACTTGGTCTCTAATTCATGAATCTCACCGTATCCGAAATATTGATCCACTCCTTAGTTAAGTCAGACCCACCATTTGCATAGACTGGGTTCCTAATTGAGTCTCTCACCGTATCCAAAATATTGAGCCCAACTCATCCTCCAGCCCATAGCATCCAATGCCTAATAGACATGGTTGCATCTTTTCCCGGTGCAACTGAGCCACTGTATCCAGCCGAGAACAATCAACCCCGGGAAGGGCCCGCACATCTACAATGGTGGAAGACCTCAGACTTAATCTTTTCTTAGGGAGAATTGATTCAGGTCTCATTAAACTAGACTTGGCATAGTCATAACAATTATGACTAACCTAGTGGCATGGGTTAGCTCGGATTATTGACCACCTCAGATCAGAACTGTGTCAACAGATATGGCCAGGTAAGTGAGATCCGGTGGAAGGGAATATGCCATTAACTCGACAAGAATGCATTCAGAGTCGAGTAGCTTCCAATTAAAAATCCAGTCGATCGTATGTGCCAAACTTACCTTAGACACCAAATTGTTGAGCCAGAACCAATTGGGTTAGCCTAATCCAGACTCTAACCTCTGAGCCTAATTAGGTCTTAGCTTGATCGATCACTCATGTGACTCGATCTTGACCCAGACTTAATCCTATTAGGCTGGTCAATTTAAGCATTGTTGATCCCATCTAACCAACTCTTGATTCGGTTTGATCAACCGCTTAGACCTAATTGAGCTACCCAAGCCCGAACCCAGTATTATGAATATGTCTTAGATCTAAAATTCTCAATTTTAGACCTAATTAATATTTCATAATCTTAATTCTTAATTAAGTTTAGGGTTCATAAATAAAATATGCACAATAAATCCTAGGGTTTCAGGATCTAGGGTTTTGCAGAAAGTAAGTTTTGGGTTTCTGATTAAGGACGAACACGCAGCACCCCTACACATCATAAGAACACCCCATCGAATGGAAGGAGAGGGCCTTTAAATCCCTTCTTCGTTCTTATGATCCGGACGGCCAAGAGGAACGCCTTAATCAGGAAAATATAAATACTACAAAACAATAGTTAGATCTATATCATATATCTCATATATAAAATTAGATCTAATCATGGCATATTTTGCATACATCTCATGTATCATATCATGCATATTTTTAGATCTAAATTATCTCATAATAATCTAAAAAATTAGATTTAAATTGATCTAATCAAAATAAATTCTAATCTAGACAAATTATGTAGAACTATTCTACAACTAGTCTAGACATGCATCTATCATATCTCATATGATATTTAAAATTAAATAATTTTTATTTTCTATTTTTTAGATGTTATTATAATATTTATAATATCAAAAAATAGTAAATAAATAGATCTAAAATATGATTTAATCAAATTAAATCAAAGAAACATGCAAGACTATTCTATAGAACTATTCTATTTTAGAACTAGTCATGCATATCTTCAGAACTTAGATCCAAATTATTTAATTTTAATTTTTTTGATTTCAGATCTGATCACATCTCATGTGACATCTAAAATCACTAATTTTCTAGATTAAAATAAATTAAAATTAGATCTAAAAAAATTTTAGAACCTGGCTCTGATACCAGTTGAAGGAGAAATCCTGATTTCTCCGGATCCAGGTTCGTTCAGATCTGATCGGATCAAGAGATATATTTCAAAAATTTTCTTTGATCTCAATCAGATCTTAAGATATTTTCAGATCTAATTCTTATTATTTAATAAATAAAATATAAAATAAATTAAATCTAAATTTAATTTATACTTGATGTTGGGTAATCCTATTACCCTGTAGATGATCCTGATTGGTTGCCTGAAGGTTCTGGATCTAGCCATGCAAGCGCCTGGCCTCTACCGGTATTCCACTCGGGCTTGGATCTAGAGATCTTCTTCTCTATCACACTTCTCCAAAAATTAGATCTAGGATCTGATCTGGAGGATCTTCAAAACTCCTTTTGAAGATCTGCAGTCGTCCTCTTGCAGCAGTGCTGCCTTCTTGCTTTCTCGTCAGCCTTTTCTTGATCTAGATCGCACCAAACTGAAGTCCAACTTTCCTTGGGTGTGAGAGGAGAGAGAGGATTAGAAGATGGCATGGAGGAGGGAGAGGGGCAGCCTTGGGGTGTGGGCTAAGAGAAACTCTATGAAAGTTGGGCACAGATAGGGTTTATTTATAGACCCTACTACGCCATGCAGTGCCACATCATCCCGACCAATCGCATTGCTTCATGCAATCAGATCTAAATCTGAGTGGTGGGATGACATCATCTAATCCAATCAGATGAGATCCCCACAAATTCATCCTTAGATGGCACCTAAGACTGGTCAAAGTCTATAGGTAAGGGTCACCTAAGTAGAATCCAAGAAGCAACCTGGAGTCCCATCTATATGGGACTCCAGGCATCCCTATCCATGGGCGCACGCCATCCTAGGCATGCACCCCCTTCTATCCAAATTCCAATAAGGGGACAAGCCCCTATCTGCTCTCCAGTAAGTGTATGACACATTGACAGATGTCCAAGGGTCAAAGGTCAACGTTTGACCAAAGTCAAAGAACAAGAATTAGCAGGTGATGAAAAATGGCAGGTATTGTCTCAAATTTATCTCATAAATTAAGACAACCATTTTCTGACCTGCACAAGCTCCAATCATACCATGTAAAGGTACTTGAGTGAGCAAAAATATATTTGGCTCAGTCGAGACAACTTTTAATGATAATAAAAGAAGAACGTTAGGTTCAATCCTGTGCTAGCATGATTTCTTTGAACCTAATTGCATCTAATTCAAATCAATTGAACTGGATTAGTCCAATTGATGATGATAAGTGGTAAAAATATACTAATAAAAGTATTAAATTATAAAATAAATTAATCTATTTCTTTAGAAATTAATACTTTTATTAATCTTATGCAGGAAAGAAGGCCACCAATGTGAAGATCTTATTTTTTTGGTTCAGATGAAATAAATTTCAGGCAAAATGGACTTCAAACGATTCCAAAATTAAATTTCAAAAAAAAAAACAACCGACGCATTGCTGATGTCAGGATGACGTCAGCATTTTTTGTGGTGCACGATGGACCATCTAAAGGGTATTTCGGGAATTTCATAGCAAGAGGCGCGCTCTGATTGGCTGAAGAACGCGGCGGTCCACGCAACACCGGGCTCGCGCATGGTCCATGGAGGGTAATTTGGGAATTTTGGCTGATCCAACGGGCGATTTTCACTGAAACTCGATCGGACGGCCGAAAAGAAGGCGCTGATGGATGGCATCCGCAGCTCCCGATCGAGATCCAACGGCTGAGATTCATCCCGAAGTTAAACTATAGATCAGAAGGCTTATTTCTATGCGATCGGATGGCCCAGATTCAATCCAACGGTTGATCCAATGGCTGGCATTAAATCCGACTTGATCTGGGTTATTTTAAGGGGTTTTTGAGTGGTTTTTGGACCGTTTGATCAACATCTAACGGCCAGAATTATCCAGATCTTAATTTGAGTTGTTTTGGGAGTCTTAAACCTAATTTTTGATGGATTTTGGGGGAAAATCAAACTCTTTATCTATAAAAAGAGTTTGTTGTCGTGAAAAAAAATCAAGAGAGAAAAGAGAGAGAGAAAAGAGACAGGGGAGAAAGAGAGAGAGGGAGAAAAAGAGAGAGAGAGAAAGAGAGAGGAGAGAGGTAAGAGTGATTTATGAAAAATAAAAAAAGGTTTTTGATTTTTTTTGATTTCTTTCGACGATCAAGACATCGATCAAGGAGCCTCTTCTTCTTCGCCAAGTTCTCCACATCAAGAGCAGCAGACAATCAATTTCAGCAATCAAACAGTCTAATTTCTCTATGCTTTTTATTTTATTTGCTATTTTTGAACTTTGTTATCATGAACTAAATTTTTTTTACTAAGGCTAAGGTGTAGCCACTCTTTTGATGCAATATTCAGTATGATTTATTTTTAAATTTTATTCATGAGGAGTATATAAATCTGATCTTAATGCTTTTAGATTACTGGCCATCTTCTAATTGATCTGATGAACATAGATGTTACGGACCAAGTACATCTATGTTAATGCTTCTTGATTATATACCTTGTATTATGAATCAAATTAGAATTCATATGCATGCAGGAATTTTAGTGCGCTTTGGATGCAGCGTATTTTAATTAGAGGGTTTCACAAAACCTAATGCATTAATATTTATTTAAATTACACCTGGACCAAAGGATAATTAATAAATATTAATAGTTTTGCTATGCCTGGACCAAAGGATAGTGAATAAATTAGGAGACTCCACCGTCACATGAAATAAAATTAATCTAAAAATCTGAATATTGTATTGACTGAGTTGGTGAACCGATTGCCTTAGTAATCCATTGCTCTTGAGTTTAAAACCCTAATAATTTACACTCTCTCTATTTAATTAAAAACTTTTAATTATTTTTTTTATTTTCTTTAATTTCTTATTCTCATAAATCGATCTTCTAAATAAAGCATAGGAAAGAGCTTTTCAGTACTTATTTTCCAATCCTCTAGGGACGATACTCTACTCATTCACTTTATTACTTGATCGACTGGTGCACTTGCCATAGCTATAAATTAGCACGCATCAAGTTTTTGGCACCGTTGCCGGGGATTGTGTCTAAAATAATATTAAAATTTTGATCCTAGCTTTACTTTAGAAATTTATTTTTAATTTTTATTATTTAAAAAAAAAAATTTTAGTGCATGACACGTACTGGACATAGTAACTTACTACCTCTAGATCCAGAAATTGAAAGGACTATTAGAAGACTACAACAAGAGAGAAACATGGCAGCTGAAGATCCTAACGACATCAATCTAGGATTGGATATGGCGACTGAAGGACAGCATGAAGCTATTCGACCAGTACATCATCCATTAAATGATTACATCACACCATCTGTAGCCGATGCAGCTTCGAGCATCAGGAGACCGCCTGTACGAGCAAACAACTTCGAAATAAAATCGACGATGATCCAGATGATTCAATCAACTGTCCAATTCAGTGGACACGTGCATGATGATCCGAATGCCCATATTTCTAATTTTCTTGAACTTTGTGATACTTTTAAAATTAATGGGGTGTCGGATGATGCTATTAGATTAAGGTTATTTCCTTTCTCTTTATGGGATAAAGCTAAAAATTGGCTTCATTCTCTTCCTGCAGGTTCTATCACAACTTGGGATGTCCTAGCCCAAAAATTCTTAGCCAAGTACTTTCCACCTTCCAAGACTGCTAAGATGCGCAACGATATCACTTCTTTTATGCAGATGGACATGGAGACACTATATGAGGCTTGGGAGCATTTCAAGGAACTGCTGAGGAGATGTCCACATCATCAACTACCCGTATGGCTTCAGGTACAAACTTTCTATAATGGTTTATCTCCTACTAATCGTTCTATGATTGATGCAGCAGCAGGAGGAACCATTAATCAAAAAATGGAGGAAGAAGCCTTCGATCTGATCGATGAGATGGCATCAAATAGCTATCAATGGCAGACAGAGCGCATATGATGCCAAAAAGACTAGCAGCTGTGCAGGGAGTAGATTGCGTGCCAACCTTACTAGCTGAAATTGCAGCCCTTAGAGCCGAAGTCAACAACTTAAAGGGAACAGCTATGCATATTCAGAGCATTACTTGTGACCTATGTGGAGGAGGACACGATACGAGCAATTGCCAGACAGGTAATCCTTTTGCTAAAACAACTGATACAGCTAATTATATTGGTAATTTTTTTAGGCCGCAACAAAACAATCCCTACTCCAACACATACAATCAAGGGTGGAGGCAGCACCCAAATTTCTCATGGAGCAATCAAAATGCAGCACAACAGCCACCCCCGGGATTCCAAGTACCTGAAAAGAAGTCCAACATGGAAGAGCTGATGGTCAAATTTATGCAAAACCAAGAAGCAACTATAAAAAATTTGGAAGCCAAACTTAGGCAGGACCAAACAGCAGCAATTCGAAACTTGGAGATGCAAATAGGTCAAATGGCTAAGATAATCTCCGAGAGACCTCAAGGATCCTTGCTAAGCAATACGGAGACAAATCCAAGGGAGCAAGTCAATGCTATCACCCTAAGAAGTGGTACAAAGCTGGAGGAGCCACATCAGAAGAATGAGACTGAAGAGCCAACTACAAATAAGGAACCATCAACTAAAATTCGTCAGTCACCAAAACAACCAGCAGATGGATGGTCTCCAGGTATACGATTTGCTGATCCAAATGTGAAGCCCTACGTGCCGCCACTACCATTCCCAGAGAGACAAATACAGCATCCAGATAAGGAAATTTTCTAACTTTTTCAAAATTCTAAAGAATTTACATATTAATATTCCTTTTGTAGATGCTATTACTCAAATGCCCAGGTATGCCAAGTTTCTCAAAGAAATCTTAACAAATAAGAAAAAGCTGAAGGAGCATGAGAGAATAAATTTGAATGAAGAATGCTCAGCAATACTTCAAAATAAATTACCACAGAAGTTAAAAGATCCAGGGAGTTTTACTATCCCCTGCATTATTGGTGATTGTAGTTTTGATAAAGTTTTATGTGATTTAGGAGCAAGCATTAATCTCATGCCTTTTTCTATTTTCAGGAAGCTGGGTCTAGGAGAACCAAAGCCTACCACTATTACTCTTCAATTAGCCGACAGATCCATTAAATATCCAAGAGGTATAGTGGAGGATGTCTTGGTAAAGGTAAACAAGTTTATTTTTCCTCTGTTGATTTTATTGTTCTTGATATGAAAGAAGATTATGATGTACCCCTTATTTTAGGGAGACCCTTTTTAGCTACTGGAGGAGCTTTAATAGATGTTCAACAAGAAAAATTAATTCTTAGAGTCCAAGATGAACAAGTTACTTTTAATGTTTTCAAAGATACTAAACAAACTGATGATAATCAAACTTATTTTCTAATTGATATTATTGACAATCCATTATATGAGAATTCTGTAGAAAATAGGTTTGAGACTATAAAAGCGAGCAATGTCAAATTGAAAGAGGACTCGATCAAACATGAAAGTATTCCAATTGAAGTGGCACCAGATTGATCCACTTTAGAACTCAAAGAAAGTCAAGCTGAAGACTATAAATCAGAACTACTAGATAGGTTGTTTCTTTTCTTTTTAGTTTTGATCATTTTTTTTTTCTTTTATTTTTTAGTAATTTGTTGTTGCTCTTTTACTGCTCTGGTGTGTATTTTCAATTTTGCAGAAAAATCAATGAGAAGCTCAAGCAAAATTTCAAAGCTCCAAAGAACCAGACTGAACCAAATCAGGTGTATTCCTTCCTATCCTTTATTGCACCCTTTATTTTTCTTTCTCCTTTAAGACAATGTAGAATAAGTTAAAAAAAAAAAAAAATCATGTGTCAAGAAGAAAATCTTGAGCAAGATAAACTGGATAAGTGATAAAAGATAGAATTATTTGCTAATGAATGTAATGAGTTAAAGAAGTAGATTAGTTGGTCAACTTTTAGCAGCCTACTTAGGTCATTAAAAGATTATTAGCACTTTTTATTGCACATGCACACTAACAAGGCAAAGTAGGTATTGATTATAAGGCCAACTGAGGATTCAATTATCACTGAAAATTGGTAATTAATATACATTCTAATCAAAAAAACTTGAATTTAAGGAAAGAGCTACCTGCCTATAAATAAAGTGCAAAAGACAGAGTATATGTGGATTGCCCAAAGCCTAGTAACTGGGTCTCTGCACCTAGGTCAAGTGTGAAAATTCACGTAAAATGGTGAAGGAAAGGCCAGGATGCTCAGCACAAAAAAAAAAAGAAAAAAAAAAAGAGAAAGGCAGTGTGAAAGCTACCTTAATTCATGAGTATAAAATTGAGAATGTATAGAAAATTGACCAAAATATGTGTGATAAGAGAGGATACTTTTATTCTTTTAATTTAATACTGAAATGCTAAAGTTAGTCATCACGAACACAAGTGCTATAGATCTTTGATGTACTCTAAGAAAGTTTTTAATTGTATTGACTGAAAAATTTGCTTCTGAAGCTCAATGCTTAGTTAGCAGTATTTTCTAAACTTTTTGACCTTTAATCCTAGATTTTATCTTTGTGATGGATAATCTTATTGAAAATATGGTATTAAATAAAACATTGCTAAGGGACTAGCAATGACTAAGTTGGGGGGTGTGATAAGTGGTAAAAATATACTAATAAAAGTATTAAATTATAAAATAAATTAATCTATTTCTTCAAAAATTGATATTTTTATTAATCTTATGCAGGAAAGAAGGCCACCAATGTGAAGATCTTATTTTTCTGGTTCAGATGAAATAAATTTTAGGCAAAATGAACTTCAAATAATTTCAGAATTAAATTTTAAAAAAAAAACCGCCGATGCAACGCTGACGTCAGCATTTTTCGCGGCGCACGATGGACCATTTGAAGGATATTTTGGGAATTTTACAGCAAGAGACACGCTCTGATTGACTGAAGAACGCGGTGGTCCATGCAACACCAGGCTCGCGCATGGTCCACGGAGGGCAATTTGAGAATTTTGGCTGATCCAACGGGCGGTTTTCACTGAAACTCGACCGGACGGCCGAAACGAAGGCATTGATGGATGACATCCGCAGCTCCCGATCGAGATCCAACGGTTGAGATTCATGCCAAAGTTAAACTATAGATCAGAAGGCTTATTTCTATGCGATCGGATGGCCCAGATTAAATCTAAAGGTTGATCCAATGGCTGGCATTAAATCCAACTTGATCTGGGTTATTTTAAGGGGTTTTTGAGTGGTTTTTGAACCATTTGATCAACATCTAATGGGCAGAATTATTCAGATCTTAATTTGAGTTGTTTTGGGAGTCTTAAACCTAGTTTTTGATGGATTTTGAGGAAAAATCAAACTCTTTATCTATAAAAATATTTTGTTGTCATGAAAAAAAAATCAGAGAGAAAGAGAGAGAGAGACGAAGAGAGACGGAGAGAAAGAGAGAGAGGGAGAAAAAGAGAGAGAGAAAGAGAGAGGAGAGAGGTAAGAGTGATTTATGAAAAATAAAAAAGGTTTTTGATTTTTTTTGATTTCTTTCAACGATCAAGACATTGATTAAGGAGCCTCTTCATCTTCGCCAAGTTCTCCACATCAAGAGTAGCAGACAATCAATTTCAGCAATTAAAATAGTCTAATTTCTCTATGCTTTTTATTTTATTTGCTATTTTTGAACTTATTATTATGAACTAAATTTTCTTTTACTAAGGCTAAGGTGTAGCCACTCTTTTGATGCAATATTTAATGTAATTTATTTTTAAATTTTATTCATGAGGAGTATATAAATCTGATCTTAATGCTTTTAGATTACTGGCCATCTTCTAATTGATCTGATGAACATAGATGTTACGGACCAAGTACATCTATGTTAATGCTTCTTGATTATATACCTTGTATTATGAATCAAATTAGAATTCATATGCATGCGAAATTTTAGTGCGCTTTGGACGCAGCGTATTTTAATTAGAGGGTTTCACAAAACCTAATGCATTAATATTTATTTAAATTACACCTGGACCAAAGGATAATTAATAAATATTAATAGTTTTGCTATGCCTGGACCAAAAGGTAGTGAATAAATTAGGAGACTCCACCATCACATGAAATAAAATTAATCTAAAAATCTGAATATTGTATTGACTGAGTTGGTGAACCGATTGCCTTAGTAATCCATTGCTCTTGAGTTTAAAACCCTAATAATTTACACTCTCTCTATTTAATTAAAAACTTTTAATTATTTTTTTTATTTTCTTTAATTTCTTATTCTCATAAATCGATCTTCTAAATAAAGCATAGGAAAGAGCTTTTCAATACTTGTTTTTCAATCCTCTAGGGACGATACTCTACTCGTTCACTTTATTACTTGATCGACTGGTGCACTTGCCATTGCTATAAATTAGCATGCATCAGATGATATCTAGATCCAAACCCTTATTTGTGTAACCTAGTTAGGTTCAGTTTTGTATGGTAATGGGATATGTCATGATCTCCATCATCGACATCATCGAAACTCCTTTCGATGGATCAGAACTCTTCTGATTCAAACAACTAGAATGATCGATCATCTAAATGATTCTAATTGCTCCCAAAATCCACCAATGACACCTAGCAGTATATGGTGGCAATTCATCAAAATTGAAAATAAACCTCTCGGTGCAGCTACTTGTGTGATTAAGTTCTTCTATCCTGAGCTCCGATCAGATTAGGGTTAAAGTGAACTCGTCAAACCCAAATTTCTATCATATGATTTAATCATTCGATTCAAGTCCGATGTGAAAACCTTAATAGAAACTCTTTCTATTATTTCACTCTGCCATGGCCATGGGCTTAAGGACTTGATTCTCATGATCATCATAGGGCTGCATTTTTTCTACCGAGGTAGATAGATTCCCTCTTGGTGCAATCCAATTTCTATAATGAACATGCTATAGCCAACATATACCTCAGGATTCCAAATGACAAGGAGATCGAGTAATGGTGTAGTCACACTATAACACCCTCAAGGTGAACTATCGATGAACCTCAGGTCAAAGAACTAGATACACCACTGCAGCTTTGAGTCAGTCATCGACGAGAAGGTAGGCTTCCTTATGATTTCTCGAGGTAGTCACGCTCAGTGCCCTCATTCTCTAACGAGTATCTGTACTCTCGCTCCGGTGTCTCTACACCATAGACTCAAGACTCATCTACTATAAAGAAGTGATTGTACACTAATCTTCTGGATTAATCACCATCCTCATGATGATCTTACGATCAGGACCATTTTATGAGTTAATAAATGAAAATTCATGTCTTAAATTTTCAACTCTTGAAAATATGAATTATCATTACCATTAACTCAAGGGATGTATCACAGACACTAAATATACATTTATGATAGAAAATAACTCATTTTATTATTTATAGTCAAAATTATAATTTTGCTCCTAGAAGTGTATTATAAGTGTCAACCAATTCTGGCTTCTAGGGCATACAAATCTAACAGAAATCTTATGATGAAAATACCAAAAATATATTTTATTAATTAATAAATTCATTATAATTATAATATAGCTTAACTATTAACAAGCTGATGATTGTCTTTAGGATACATTTCTCAACAACTCCCACTTGTCCTAAACCACTTGGCATAGTATCCAATACCCATCTTCGACTTGTGGTTGTAGAACTCCTTTATTGCTAGGGCTTTAATGAAGGGGTGAATCAGGTTCTTCTTTCCATCGATCTTCTGAAGCTTAATATCACCTCGATCCATGATCTTCTAGATTAGGTGGAAGCGGCGTAGAATGTGCTTCGTCTGCTAGTGTGCCTTTAGTTCCTTCGCTTGAGCTATGGCACTAGTGCTATCATAGTAGAGTAGACCAGACCATCTAGGGAGAGTGCTACTTCAAGCTCGGTGATAAACTTTCTTAGCCACAGCTTTCTTCGTGGCATCTAATGCTGTGATATACTCTACTTCGTAAATAAAGTCTGCCATAATATGCTACTTGAAACTCTTCCAATAGATAGATCCATCATTCAGAGTAAAGTTATATCCTAATACGCTTCTACTGTCATCATGGTCAGATTGAAAGATGAAGTTTATAAACCTTACAAGTTTTAGATCTGACTTATCATAAACCAACCATTGATCCTTAGTATTTCTTAAATACTTAAGGATGGCTTTAACCACTTTCTACTGGTTTTCTACAGAATTAGATTGGTATCTACTCACTACTCCTAGTGAGTACATCATGTTTGATCTCGTACATGTCATGGCATATATGATAGATTTCACTGCTGAAGCATATGGAACTCTACTCATACGCTCTTTCTCTCCAGGAGTTATCGGACAATCCTTCTTAGAGAGAAACATTTTATGGCCTATCAGGAGATAGCCCTTTTTGAAATTCTCCATGCTGAACCTTTTCAGTATAGTATCTATGTACGTGGACTGGTATAATCCAAGCATCCTTTTAGATATATTCCTATAGATCTTCATCCCTAGGATGTAGGTTGCTTCATCCATATCTTTCATGGAGAACTGAGATGACAACCAAACTTTTATTTTCTATAGTGCGGCGATGTCATTCTCGATTAAGAAAATATCATCCACCTACAAGACTAGGAATATCACTGCTGCACCATTTGCTCATTTATAAATACAGGGCTCTTCTTTGTTCTTAACGAAGCCATACATTTTGATTACCTTATCAAAATGCATGTTCCAACTCAGAGATGCCTGCTTTAATCCATAAATGGGTCTTTGAAGCTTGCACACTTTGGACTCATCTATGGATGTGAACCTCTCAAGTTGTATCATATACACCTCTTTAGTCAGCTCTCCATTTAGAAAAGTTATGCCATATCTCATAGTTTAGATGGGCAGCTATCGCAAGCATTATCTGAATGGATTTGAGTATTTTCATAGGAGAGAACATCTCATCATAGTCAATACCATAATGTCGATGATATCCCTTGCCAACCAAACGTGCTTTATAGATCTCCACCTTTTCGTCTATGCTCCTTTTTCATTTGAAGATCCACTTACACCCAATGGATTTAACCCTTTCAGATGGGTCAACCAATGTCCACACATCATTGACCTTTATGAACTTCATTTTGAATTTCATGGCCTTAAGCCATTTCTTAGAATCAGATCTTTGCATAGCATCCATATAGGTGATCGGATCCTCATCTTTCTTATTGAGTTTGATGGAATCACTATCTTGAATCAAGAAACCATTGTTAGATGTGCCCTAGAAGCCAGATTAGCTGACACTTATAATACACTTCTAAGAATAATTTTATACTATTGATTATAAATTAATAAAAAAATTATTTTCTATCATAGTGTGCATTTAAAAGTATCTATCATACATCCTTTGAGTTAGTAGTAATGATAATTCATATTTTCAAGAGTTGAAAATTTAAGACATGAATTTTCATAATTAACTAATAAACTGCTCCTGACCATAGGATCATCATGAGGATGGTGATTGATCTGGAAGGTTGGTGTAAGATTGCTTTCTTAGGATAGATGAGTCTTGTGTCTATGGTACAGAGACATCAGAGTGAGAGTATAGATACTCGTTAGAGAATGAGGGCACCGAGCATGACCACCTCAAGCAGTCATAAGGAAGTCTACCTTCGCATCGATGACTAGCTCGATGCTGTAGTTGTGTGTCAGGTTCTTTGACCTAAGGAGCATTGATAGTTCACCATTAGTATGTTATAGTTTGACTGCACCATAATTCAGTCTCCTAGCCATTCGAAACCCTGAGGTGTATGTTGGCTATAGTATGTTCATCATAGGAATTGGATTGCACCAAGATGGGATCTATCAACCTTGATAGTGGAGTAGTCCTATGATGACCATGAGATTGAGTCCTTAAGCCCATGGCCATGAAAGTGTGATATTATAGAAAGGAGTTTTCTATTGGGATATCACATCAGACTCAAATCAAATGATTCATTCATATGATGGATGTTGGGTTTTGATGAGTTTACCTTAAACCCTAATCCTGTTGGAACTCATGATAGTAGAATCGATTCACATAGATAGCTACACCAAGAGGTTCACTTTCAGTTCTGATATATTACCACCATATGCTACTAGGTGTCACTGGTGGATTTTGAAAATAATTAGAATGATCGATCAGAATGATCTCAATGATCGATCATTCTAATTGTATGAATCAGAAAAGTTCTGATCTATTGAAAGATATCTCGATGACGTCAATGATAGAGATCATGACATATCTCATTATCATACAAAATTAAACCTAACTAGGTCACACATATAAGGATTTGAGTTTGGTTATGATCAATTGGACTAAGTCAGTTCAATTGATTTGGATTAGATCCAATTAGGTTAAAAGAAATCAAGCTAGCACATGATTGAACCTAACATTCTCCATTTGTAGTCATTCTAGTTTGTCTCAACCAAAACCCTAACTAGAACTTGTCCAGGTTAGAATAGGATTGTCTAAATTCATCAAATGATTTTTGGACAACACCAGCCATTTTTGGTCACCTGCCTTTTCTATTGCACACCATGGTCAAAGGTTGACCCTATTGTAAGAAAGAAGGGACCAGAGGTGCACGTCCCCTAGAGATTTTCTAGGGGCACGCACCCCCACTTTTTGGTATGGCATGGAGAGGATGCACGTACCCCTAGGTGTGCAGCCAAAGTGGATAGATTTTAACTTGGTCAAATTTTAGATTTGACTAATCAAAGAGTTTTGATAGAGATCAAACTCTAAGAGAGAAGGAAGATTCCATTATGCACCAAATTTTCTTTCCTTTTCCCTACCTATTTCGTATGGCATTATATGGAATATTTAGGGCAGTAAATCTGATGTGAGTTGGCATGAAAATTTATCAAGAAATTAGAAATAAATCAAGCAATTGGTTGCTTGATTGATTGGAACACTGAGGTGGCATAGGGCTCTATTTAAGAGACCCTATGCCCTAGAGTTTCTATATGCTTTATGCTCCATGCCCCAAAGCCCCTTAAATAGCCTCCTCATCCTTTCTTGATGCCCCTCCTCTTCTTCTTCTCCACACCTAAAGGTTGGGCCAAGGTCCTAAGAGAAGATCCAAAGGAATTGGTGCAAGGTTTTAAGGAAAGAGACGATGTTCATGAGATGAGTGCGCTGCCTTCATCAATTGATTTGAAGAATTTATAAATCAGGTTTAGATCTAATTTTTAACAATTAGATCTAGAAGGAGAGCATCTCTAAATCCAACTTGAGTAGACTCTGGTAGAGTCTAGGCACGTGCGTGGCTTGATCCAAAATCCAAAGCTTTCGTAGATCATCAATTGGGTAAAAGTAGTTTACCCTAAAGGTAACATCAGATGTTACTATTCTAATTTTAATTTTAGATTTAATATTAGATCATTAAAATTTTATTGAAGAACATTTTGATCTAAATAGATTCTATAGAGAAATTTTTAAAATATTCTCTACAGATCTAGTCAGATCATACCGATCCTATGGCAGAAAAAGCAGTTTTTCCATCAATTGATATCAGAGCTATGTTAGCTACTCTTTAGATGTATTTTAGATCTATTTTTTTATATCTATGATATGATATTAAGAATTTTAGATGTCATATCAGATGTGATCAAATCTAAAGTCAAAAAGATTAAAAATTTTAGATTCATATCAATCTTGCACGAGATGCAAATCTAGACTAGGTTTAGAATTGTTCCATGAGTAGTCTAATGATAATTTTCTTTTTGATATGATTAAAAAAAAAAATTTTAGATCTTTATGCCTCTATTTTTATATGTTATAAATGTTATAATCAGATCTAAAAATAAAAAATAAAATTTTTAATTTTTATATGAGATATGAATGAAGCATGCCTAGACTAATTATAGAATAGTTCTATGATTTATCTAGAATAGATTTTATTTTGATATGATCAATATAAAATTTATTTTTTAGATATTATATGTGATGTATTAGATCTGAAAGCATGTATTTAGGATTTAATGATTGATACATAAGATGTATACAGAACGTGCATAGTTAGATCTATGATTTTATATGAGATATATATTGCAGATTTATTATTTTGTAGTGTAGTAATTATTTCTAATTAAGACATTCCCCTTGGCCGTTCGATCATAAGAGCAAAGTAGGGTTTAAAGACCCTTTCCTCCCATTTGATGGGATGCTCTTATGGCATGTAGGGATGCTGTGTGTTCGTCTTTAATCAAAAATCAAAAATTTACTTTTCTGCAAAATCCTAGATCCTGAAATTCTAGAATTTTTGCATGTTTTTGATTATGAATCCAAACTTAATTAAGAATTAAGATTATAAAATTAATTAGATCTAAAATTATGAATTTTAAGATCTTAAATACTTTCACAAATTTGGGTTCGGGCTTAGGTAGCTCATTTATGTCTAACGGTTGATCAAATCGAATCAAGAGTTGGTTAGGTGGGATCGAAGAAAGCTTAGATTTAATCAGTCTAATAGGATTAAGTCTAGATCAAGGTTGAATTATATTAAGATATGACTCGTTCAAGTCAAGACCTGATTTGGCTTTGTGGTTTGAGTCTGGATTGTAAGCTAATCCGATTGATTCTGATTTGATATTTCGTATCTAAGATAAGTCCGGCAGATACGATTAACTGATTTTTAATTGGAAGCTACTCGACCTAAATGTGTTCTTATCGAGTTAATAGCATATCCCTTCCATCGGTCTCACTTACCTAGCCATTTATGTCGATCCAGTTCTAATTAGAGGTGGCTAATAATTCGAGCCAACCCATGCCACTAGATTAGTCATAATTGTTATAACTAAGTCAAGTCTAGTTTAAAGAGACCTAAGTCAAATCTTTCTAAGAAAATATTAAGTCTAAGATCTTCCACCATTGTAGATGTGTGGCTTCTTTCCGAGGTTGATTGTTCTCAGCTAGATACAATGGTTCAGTTGCACTGGGAAGATGCAACCATGTCCATTAGGCATTGGATGCTACAGATTGGAGGATGGATTTGGCTCAATATTTTTGATATGGTGAGAGATCCAATCAGGAATCTAATTTGTGTAAATGATGGGTCTGACTTAACTAATAATTGGATCAACATTTCGGACATGGTGAGATTCATGAATTAGAGATCAGATTTGGATGCACCATGATTAGAGAATCATTGGACAAAAGTTGTCCACTCATCAGTTGATCTATCATCAATAACTATTAGGTAAGGTGGTGAGCTAGTCGGTGGGACCACACCATCCTAAATCATTGATCATGAAGATTTTTGCATTTCTACCGAGGGATTGTAGGGATTTGAGTAAATAGTAGGAGCCTAATTTGTTTAAAAATGAAACCCCTAAATAAATTGGTTAAGTTTAATTACAAAATCTAACTAGAAACATTAACTCTCTATAGAAAAATATCTACGTCCAATCCACTAGCCAAAACCCTGGACACCCATAAACTGACCAGATCCAACTACAAGGATTGGCTTCAAAACTTTAAAATTATTTTGGATTTTAAAAAGTTGACTCATGTGTTGGACTAGGATTCTCCCACTTTACCAACCTATCCATTTGCTGAATAGAAAGCATCTTTGGACATGTGGGCAGATGAAGATAACATAGCCAGGTATTACATGTAGGGCTCGATGTCTGATGAGCTCCAGCACCAACATGAAGACATAAAGACTAGCCACCAAATGTTGGCTCACCTGCAAGTGTTGTTTGGTGAATAGAGTTGCACAGCCAAATATGAAGTCACTAAAAGACTTTTTAAGGCTCAAATGCATGATGGGCAGTCAATCCAAGATCATTATCTGATGATGATCAAGGATATAGAAGAGCTTGAGAAGCTCGGTGTCAAGTTGGACAAGGACCTACAGATCGATATAATTCTATAATCTTTGACTGATGCATATGGACAGTTCATCATGAACTACCATATGCATAAACTTCAAAATACCTTAGCTGAACTTATGAACATGTTGGTTACTGTTGAGCTCTCTATGAAAGGTTCTAAGGGCTTAGTGCTTGCTGTGAAGCAGACTTCTTCCAAAAGAAAGTCTATTGGAAAGAAGAAGAAGATCGCGAAAAAGTAGAAGGAGGAAGGTGGAAAGAAGAAGAAGGAAGAGCCAAAGAAGAAGGCTGCCGACAAAGAAAAGTATTTCCATTATAATTCTGATGGCGATTAGAAGTGGAACTGCCCTTTATACCTAGCCATCCTAAAGAATAAGAATGAGGTAGGTCCTTCTGGAGGTATGCTCATGATTGGATATGACTTAACGATTTTTTCTGCATCTAGTTGGATGCTTGACTCAAGATCTAGTGCTCATTTATGCAACTTCATGCTGGGTCTTGAGGAGAGCAGGAGGCTAAAGGATAGTGAGATGATCCTGCACGTCAGAAATGGAGCAAGAGTTGTTGCTGTGATCATGGAAACCTATCCTCTTTGACTACCATTTAGTTTAGATTTGTTTCTTAGGGACTGTTATTTTGTACCTGCAGCAAGCAGAAATTTGATTTCTATTTCTTGTTTAGCACATGAAGGTTATGTTATTAACTTTCTTAAGAATCACTGTACTATTTGTTTTGAAAAAAATAAAATTACAAGTGGATTCTTAATTAATGATCTCTATTAGTTGCATATTGATGTATTTAAGTTAAATGTCAAGCAAAATGTGAATGCCATAGGACTAAAGCAACCTAGGAATAGTCAAAATGATAAGTATCTATGGCACCTTAGGCTAGATCATATAGCGGAAGATAGGATTAACAAATTAAAGAAATTCATACTATTGAGTCGATTGACTTTCGAGTCATATCTGATTTATGAAACATGCCTTCATGGCAAAATGACTAAGCTCTCTTTTGTAGGACATGGGGAAAGGGCCACAAACATTCTTACCAGGGTACACATAGATGTGTGCGACCCATTTAGTATGCCAACCAGAGGTAATTATGTCTACTTCATCACCTTTATTAATGATCTATCTTGGTATGGATATGTGTATTTGATGCGACACAAAAGTCTGAAGCCTTTGAAAAGTTCAAGAAATTTAAACATGAAGTAAAAAATCAAACTAAAAAATTCATTAAGACTCTTTAATCAGATCGAGGAGGTGAATACCTTAGTCGAGAATTTTTAGACTATCTGAAGGAAAATGGCATAATCTCTCAATGGACTCCATTTGGAATGTCTCAACTCAATTGGGTTTCAGAATGGAGGAACCAGATCCTACTAGATATGGTCCGATCCATGATGAGTTTCATGGACCTTCTTGATTTTGTTTGGGGATATAGTCAAATGACCGTAACTTACTTACTAAATAGGGTTCCCTATAAAACTATTCCTACCACATCATATGAGATATGACATGGTAAGAAATCAAGTCTGAGTCATCTTAGAATTTAGGATTGTCCGACTTATATCAAGACACAGCAGGCGGACAAGTTAGAGTCTAGGTCCTTTAGAGTTCGTTTTATCAGATATCATGAAGTGTTGTTAGGATATTATTTCGATCTTCCAGAAGATTACAATGTGATTCTGAGTCGACATGCCATCTTTCTTGAAAAATAGTTTATTCAAGATGATGACATTGAAAGATAGATAAGGCTCAAGGAAAAAGTCTCCCAAGAGCAACAAGCTAAGAAACCTAATCAGATTGAGCCAGTCCAATCATAACCTCCTCCATCTCGTAGATCAAGTAGGATTTCTCGTCCTCCTGAAAGATACTTAGTTATTACTTCAGAAGATGTAGAGAAAATGTTCCTTATGAAAAATGGGGTTCATGGTGATAATCCCAAAATCTATGACAACGCGATATTAGATGTCGACTCCGAAAAATGGTTAGAGGCAATGAAGTCAGAGATTGACTTAATGCGATCAAACCAAGTCTGGACCTTGGCAGATCGACCAGAAGGTATTGTATCTATAGGGTGTAAATGGATCTACAAGAGAAAGATAGGTGTAGATGGGAATGCAATGATATTCAAGACTAGGTTAGTGGCGAAAGGAGATAATCAATGCGAAGACATTGACTATCAGGATATCTTCTCACTAGTAGCCATGCTTAAATCCATTCGCACACTACTTGCTGTTGTAGTCTATTTTCATTATGAAATATGACAGATGGATGTAAAAACAATGTTCTTAAATAGATATCTTGAAGAAGATATCTATATGGAGCAGCCACTAGATTTCACATCTAGTGATGCTAATCACAAGGTCTATAAGCTACAAAGATCAATCTATGGACTTAAGCAAGCATCTCAGAGCTAGAATGCTCATTTTAATGATGTGATCAAATTATTTAGATTCATAAAAAATGAGGAGCCCTGTGTATTTAAAAAGGTTAGTAGGAGTGCTGTTGTCTTTCTCGTACTGTACGTAGATGATATCCTCCTTATTGGAAATGATATTCTCATGTTGACTATGGTCAAAATATGGTTATCAAAAGAGTTCTCTATGAAAGACCTAGGAGAGACATCCTTTATTCTAGGGATTAAAGTCTATAGGGATAGATCGAATAGGATGCTGGAACTCTCACAAAAGATGTACCTAAAGGAGGTGCTGAAGAGGTTTAGCATGAAAAACACTAAAAGAGGATTGGTATCCTTCAGACATGGTATTCATCTCTCCAAGAAGACGTACCCTAGCACACCTGAGGAGATTGAATGCATGAGCAAGATTTCTTATGCTTCTATAATAGGGAGCCTCATGTATGCCATATTATGTACATGACCTGATATAGCCCACACTGTGAGTGTCATAAGTAGGTATCAATCAAATCCAGGTGAAGAGCACTGGACTTCTATGAAGTGTATCCTTAAGTACTTGAGAAGGACTAAGGATATGTTCTTGATCTTTGATAATGGAGAACTCCAGGTCTAGGGATATACAGACTCAGACTTTATGTCTGATATAGATGATCAAAAGTTGATATCTAGCAGTCTATTTGTGTGCAATGGTGGTGCTGTCAGCTAGAAAGAGTTTTAGCAGACCGTGATAGCAGATTCGACCAAGGAAGTAGAGTACATCGCTGCATCAGAAGCTACAAAGGAGTTGTTCTGGTATAAGAAGTTTGCCGCAGAGCTCAGAGTGATACCATCGGATGCAGTCCCTCTGTATTGCGATCATAGTGGTGCCATAGCTTTGGCTAAGGAGTCGAGGCTTAACCAAAGATCCAAGCACATTGAGCGACGATTCCATCTTATCCGCGATTACCTAAAAAAGGATTACGTTGAGGTTAAGAGAGTCAACTCCATGGACAACACGACAGATCCACTAATGAAGCCTTTATGCTAGCAGAAGATCGAAGCCCATCCTAAAAAGATGGGACTTAGACTTGTAGCCAATTGGCTTTAGGTCAAGTGAAAGTTTGTTAGATGTATGCCCTAAAAGCCAGATTGACTGAAATATACTTCTAAGGGTAATTTTATAATTTTAATTATAAATTAATAAAAAAATTATTTTCTATCATAGTGTATATTTAAAAGTGCCTGTGATACATCCTTTATGTTAATGATAATATTAATTTATATTTTCAAGAGTTGAAAATTTAAGACATGAATTTTCATAATTAACTCATAAACTGCTTCTGACCGTAGGATCATCACGATGATGGTGATCGATTTGGAAGGTTGGTGTACGATCGCTATCTTAAGATAGATAAGTCTTATATATATAGTGTCGAGATACCAGAGCGAGAGTACAAGTACTTGTTAGAGAATGAGGGTACTGAGCTTGACCATCTTGAGTAGTCATAAAAAAGTCTACCTTCTCATCGATGACTGGCTCGATGCTGTAGTTGTGTGTCAAGTTCTTTGACCTGAGGAGCATCGGTAGTTCACCTTGAGTGTGTTATAGTTTGACTGCACCATAACTTGGTCTTTTAGCCATTTGGAATTCTGAGGTGTATGTTGGCTATATCATGTTCAATATAGGAACTAGATTGCACCATGATTGGATCTATCAACCTCGGTAGTAGAGGAGTAGTCCTACGATGATCATGACATTGAGTCCTTAAGCCCATGGCCATGGCAGTGTGATATAATAAAAAAAATCGAATAATTCATTCATATGATGGATGTTGGGTTTTGATGAGTTTACGTTAAACCCTAATCCTATTGGGACTCGTGATAGTAGAATCAATTCACATAGATAGCTGCATCGAGAGGTTCGCTTTTAGTTCTAATAGGTTGCCACCATATGCTGTTAGATGTCACTGGTAGATTTTGGGAGCAATTACAATGATCTTGATGATCGATCATTCTAATTGCACGAATAAAAGAAGTACTAATCCATCGAAAGGTGTTTCGATGATGTCAATGATAGAGATCATGACATATCTCATTACCATATGGAATTGAATCTAACTAGGTCACACATACAAGGGTTTGAGTCTGATCTTGATCAATCGGACTGAGTTAGTTCAATTGATTTGGATTAGATCCGATTAGGTTCAAGAAAATCATGCAAGTACATGATTGAACCTAACATTCTCCTTTTGTAGTCTTTCTAGTTCTTCTCAACCGAAATCCTAATTGGAACTTGTTCAGGTCAAAATAGGGTTGTCTAAATTGATCAGATGATTTTTTGCCAACACTTATGATTTTTTATCACCTGCCATTTTTGGTCACCTGCCTTTTCTATCCCACACCAGGGTCAAAGGTTGACCCTATTGTAAGAAAGAAGGGATCAGGGGCGCACGCCCTCTAGAGATTTTTTAGGGCTGCATGTCCCCGCTTTTTGGTATGACATGGAGAGGGTGCATGTCCTCCTAGGTGTGCACCCAAAGTGGAAAGGTTTTGACTTGGTCAAATTTTAAATTTGACCAGTCAAAGAGTTTTGATAGAGATCAAACTCTAAGAGAGAAGGAAGAAATCATTGTGCACCAAACCTTCTTTTATTCTTCCTACCTATTTTGCATGGCATTATATGGAATATTCGGTGTGGCAAATCTGATGTGACTTGGCATGAAAATTTATCAAGAAATCAGAAACAAATCAAGCAATTGGTTGCTTGATTGATTGGAATACTGAGGTGGCGTAGGGCTCTATTTAAGAGACCCTGCACCCTAGGATTTCTATATGCTTTATGCTCCATGCCCCAAAGCCCCATAGGCACCCATCCTCTACCTTTCACCATTCTCCTCCACCTCTTCTTCTCCATGCCCAAAGGTTGGGCCAAGGTCCCAAGAGAAGATCCAAAGGAATTGGCACAAAGGTTTCAAGGAAAGAGACGATGTTCGTGAGACGAGCGCACTGCTTTCATCAATTGAATTGAAGGCTTTACAAATCAGATTTAGATCTGATTTTTGGTGATCAGATCTAGAAGGAGAGCACCTCCAGATCTTGCCTGAGTGGACTCTGGTAGGGGCTAGGCACATGCATGGCTTGATCTAGAATCCAAAGCTTCCGCAAATCATCGATAGTGTTGGGGGTAAAATGACCCTCATCGAAGTTTTTGACTACTTCCAAAACGATCTCCTCTAGTCACACTCCTTCCAAATGATCTCCTCCAATCGCACTCCTAAAAGATGATCTCCTCCAATCACGCTCCTTCCAAACGATCTCCTTCTGTCGCACTCCTTCCAAACGATCTCCTCCTATCGCACTCCTTTTGGACGATCTCCTCTAGTTGCACTACTTTCAGATGATCTCCTCCAGTTGCACTCCTTCCAAATGATCTCCTCCAATTGCACTACTTCCAGATGAACTCCTTCAGAATGAACTCCTTCCAGATGAACTCCCCTAGGATGAACTCCTTTCAAACGAACTCCCTCAGGATGAACTCCTCCAAGATGAACTCCTTCCGAATTCTTTCTAGTTGCCCAAGGGGCTCCTTCAAGTCGAACTTCTCTCTATCACTAAAAGGACCTTGGCATCAATTCTTAATATAGCAAATATCGATCAACACACAAACGATCTCAAAAGCATTCAAACCTCTCTCAAACTACTATTACTTGAAGTTCTTCACCACCTATATCTATCCCATCCAAACTTTAACTATTAAATCCCAACAGACTGACAAGTCATGATAATGGACACCACTCTTGACTGGCACATCATGATAACATACACCATCCTCCATAACAAACTCCATATGGCCTGAGTAGCCTACTACCAAATGGTTACAGTTGTCACTATTAGTTTGTTACATGCTCTATCTATAAAAGGGACCCTCTAGATATATTTTTTCTAAGCTCTAATTCTCCTCCTCGTTACTCTACTCAATTTTCTGAGCACTCCACTTTTGTTGGCTAGAAGAGATGACTTGATCGTTTGACGGTCCTATCGAAGATGCCACCCCCAACTCCAAATGGGACTTTGTTTTGTAGGTCACCGACGGTGACCTTTTCTTTCCTAACTCCAGCTTGATCTGGCGTCAACTTGATTTTGCACCAATAAGATTGATGCTAGAGGAAGGATCCTGAGCCCTTATTCTAAAAGGAGTGCTTAGTTGATTTTGTGTGTTTTCTTCTTCAAGGTTCATCTCCATTCTCCCCCTCAACCTCAAAAATGCTTCCAAAGAAGACGACCACTCGAAGATCCACCATCTCTACCATCAAATCTGAGCCAAATCCACCTACTTCAACACCATCACCAACACTGCAACCTCTTCCTCCAGTGACAATGATGGATCCAGAGCAGTTCAACCTATTGGTGCAGCAAGTTTGGGGCCTTATCGAAATGGTGCAGGCCATGTAGCAACCTCCGATAGCTGTCCTACCAAAAAACCCTCCATCGAAATGTCAGGAACCGATCTCAAGGAGGCATACTTGGGTCAATAGGGTCGATACTCCTGGAAAGAAAAAAGGGAAGGTAGAAGACCCCAACTCGGATCATGATTCTTCTCTGGAGGAAACCTTACCCATCTACAGTCGAAAATCTTCTGAGACCCACGATTGAGATGAAGCCCTTGATTGGAAACTTCAAGAAATGGATTGGCAGATTGAGGAGCTCCGTCATACTGCCCCAGCCAACCATGATAATATTTGCACCGACCCTCCTTTCTCTCAGAAAATCATGCAGGAGCCAATTCCATCGAACTTCAAGCTCTCCAAATTCCAGAGCTACAACGAGACCACTGATCCGATCGACCACCTATATGCCTTTCGGATCATGATGTTGCTTCATGGTACATCAGATGCCATCTTGTGCTAAGCCTTCCCATCTACTCTAAAGGGGACATGTAGGAACTGATACTCAACATTGAAGTAGGATACGATCTTCTTCTTTGATCAAATGAGCCATCAGTTTGTGGCTCATTTTATTAGCAGCAAACATCCAAGCCGAGGCTTGGACTCCCTCATCAACATCAAGCAGCATAAAGAGGAGTCCATCTAGGCTTATGTCAACTGCTTCAACTCTGCTGCATTGAAGGTTTGAAACTTAGATCAATCTGTCACCATGGCCACACATAAAGATGGCCTTCAAAAGAATGATTTGCTGTTCTTCCTAGAGAAAAAATACACCAAAAATTTTTTTGATTTGCTAGCTCAGGCTGAAAGCTATGTTCGAGCTAAAAAAGCCTTCAAACTAAAGGATGAGGAAGCTGCAAGGGAGCAGCAGGTGGGCGAGTCTAGCAAGCCCACAGTTGAAGAGAAGCCAAATGAAGTTCGACCATGCTCTCAGACTTCTTCTGAGTACAAACGAATCCAAACTCCTCCTCAAGCTTGCCATCAAAGGAGTCTTGATAGAAGGCATGAAGGAGCTCTCCTCCCAAAAGGTCCACAATTATGCTCCCCTTAATGCTCCAAAAACTCAAGTGTTGATGGAAATCAAGGAGCAGTTGTCGAGGCCGAAAAGTATGTGCACTCATTCGGGCAAGCACAATCCAAACAAGTATTGGCTCTACCATCGTGACCATAGTCATGATAGTGAAGAATATATTCAGCTCCAAGATGAGATTGAGGAGCTCATTAGGTGAGGTCAGTTCGGTCGATTTCTGCGATAATGGCCTAAGACAAGAGAAGATCAATCGAGGGCACTGCTGCATCCAGAACAATCAAGAAGGAAGGAGGAGCAGGAAGATCGACTGCCCCTCGGCAACATCAACACCATCTCTAGAAGACTTCGATGAGATGAGACCGACGGATCCAAAGGATTGGCTAAAAGGTAGAGAACTAAGGAGCCCATTGCTTTCACTGAAGAAAATATACAAGAAGTTCAATTCTCGCACAATGATGTGGTTGTAATAACTTTAAATATAGTAGACTATGATGTATGTTGCATTCTTATTGATAGTAAAAGTTTGGCTGATGTCTTGTTTTATAATGCTTTCTCTAAAATGTCTATATCCAATAATTGGCTTGAACCAATGAGTTCTCCATTGGTTGGCTTCACTGGTGATGCAGTACCAGTTGAAGGTGTAATAACTTTAAATATGGCTGGAGGATGATATCCGAAGCAGTCCAGGGCATAAGTAGATTTTCTGATGGTAAAAGCTCCATCTGCTTATCATGTAATTCTTGATTGGCCTAACTTAAATGTGCTTCGAGCAATAGTATCAGCTTATTATCTAAAATTAAAGTTTCCAACAAGCTATGGGACTGGAGAGGTTTGGGGAGACCAAGCTTTAGTGAGACATTATTACTCAATTGATCTACATAGGGATGGGCAGTCAGACCCTTGCCCCATTGATGGATTGGACGTTCAGGATGACCTCATGAAAAAATGAGGAGAACCCATGGAAGACCTTGTTTCAGTCCCTTTAGATGATCGAAATGAAGATCACATAGTATAGATTGACTCTAATCTGAGAGAGGGAATACCAGAATAGCTCGTCAAGTTTCTATGGAGAAATGCAGATGTCTTTGCTTGGATCCCCACAGACATTTCAGCAATTGATGTCAAAGTCATGGAATACCGTCTAGCTGTTGATCCCAAACATCGGCCAGTAAAAGAAAAGGTGCACAACCATGCCCCAGAGAGATTGAAAATGATTGCAGAAGAAGTTGATAAGCTTCTTAAGGCTAGATTCATTTGGAAAGTCTCTTATCCGAACTGGGTTTCTAATGTGGTCCTTATCAAGAAAGTGAATGGCAAATGGAGGATGTGCATAGACTTCAAGAACTTGAATAATGCCTGTCCAAAAGATAGTTATCTCTTGCCTAGAATTGATCAACTGGTGGACGCAACTTTGGGCCATAAGCTCCTCACCTTCATGGATGCCTTCTCCAGCTACAACCAAATTTGGATGGCACCAGAGGATGAGAAAAAACTTATTTTATTATTGACCGTAGACTCTATTGTTATAGGGTTATGCCTTTTAGATTTAAAAATATAGGAGGGACATACTAGTGCCTGGTCAATAAGATTTTTAAGGAGCAGATTGATCGCAACATGGAGGTATATGTAGATGATATGCTTGTCAAAAGCTGAGCTTCAACAAATCACATAACTGACCTCGAGGAAACCTTCAGTGCCCTTCGGAGATACAAGATGATGTTGAACCCAACCAAGTGCACCTTTGGTGTGACATTAGAAAAGTTCTTAAGGTTCATGATGTCGAGATGCGGAATTGAAGCAAACCCAAAAACAATTTGGGCCATCCAAAAGATAACTGCTCCAAAATCGATAAAAGAAGTTCAGTGCCTAGCAGAAAAGATGGTGACCCTCAACCACTTTTCTCGAGATCGATGGAGCGATGTATGCCCTTCTTTCGAGTTCTCAAATAGTTAAAAAACTCATGCTGGGACACTGAATATCAACGAGCATTTGAAGAACTTAAAAACTATCTTAGCTCACCTTCCCTATTAGCCAAGCCTGAACCTAGAGAA
This sequence comes from Cocos nucifera, assembly GCA_006176705.1. NCBI lineage: Eukaryota > Viridiplantae > Streptophyta > Magnoliopsida > Arecales > Arecaceae > Cocos > Cocos nucifera. Next base: position 166,727 of record QRFJ01003752.1, on the reverse strand, counting down.
GAATTGTTTCTAAAACCAACGATCTCCATAGCAGCCCTTGTGGCAGTCCTAGTCAAAAAAGAAGCAAAAGTGCAGCAGCCGATCAACTACATAAGTTGAGTTTTGAGGGATGCCGAAACTAGGTACACTAAGATAGAAAAACTAACTTATGCTCTACTGATTGCAGCCCAAAGACTCCGACCTTATTTTCAAGGGCACACCATAACTCTCTTCACTAATGAACCAATCAAGGTAGTTCTTCAACAAACAGATGCCTTTGGAAGGATCGCAAAATGGGCAACTGAACTCATAGAGTTTGACATCAATTTTCAGCCTCGACCGTTAATTAAAGCTCAAATACTGATGAATTTTATAATGGATTGCACTATCTTAGATGAGGCTGAATTGGAATAGAATGAGGTTAGCATTCCATGGTGGCAACCAAGTTCCTCTGAAGAAAAGGCTGACCTTCCTAAAGGCTTTTGGGCCCTATATGTTGATGGCTCATCCAATGCTTCGGACGTAGGTGCCGGATTGATCTTGGTAAACCCGAAAGGAGTCATTGCCGAATATGCACTGCACTTTGAATTTTCTGCAACAAACAATGGGACCGAATATGAAGCTTTGATAGCAGGACTAAGGATATCTAAGGAGTCGGAAGCAGACCGGCTCTAAATGTATAGTGATTCCCAACTAGTGATCGAGCAAGTTAGTCGCAATTATGAAGCTCGAGAGGAAAGTATGATAAAATATCTTGAGAAAGTAAAGAACTTGATTTCGATTTTCAACCATTTTAACATTCAGTAGATTTCAAGAGCAAAAAATACCAAAGTCAACCTCCTCTACAAATTGGCCACACTGGCTCCAGCTGAACTGCCTAAGAAAGTCTTCTTCGAGGTCCTGAAATGCTCGAGCTTGGAAGAACCATAGTCTGTGATGTAGGTTAAGCATTAGCCGAGCTGGATTGACCCACTAGTCACCTACCTCTAAGATGGAGTTCTACCTCATGATCCAAATGAAGCTCGAAAATTAAGAAATCAAGCCTCTCGATATATTCTCTATGAGGATAAATTATATAAAAGGTCTTATTCACTACCACTCTTAAAATATCTCCAACCTTCTAAAGCCAACTTTGCATTATGGAAAGTGCATGAAGAAATCTACAAAGTCATCTGGGGCCAGGTCCTTATCTAATAAACTACTTCAGCAAGGCTATTATTGGCCGATAATGTACCATGACTCTATAGAGTTTGCCAGAAAATGCAACCATTATCAAAGAAATACAAGTATTCAAAGACAACTAGCCTCTGATCTTATACCCTTGAGTGCCCCTTGGCCATTTGCATAATGGGGGATGGACATACTTGGGCCCTTTTCCATGGCATCCGAACAATAGAAATTCCTACTAGTGGTGATTGATTACTTCACGAAATGGGTCGAAGCCGAACCTTTGAACAAAATCACTAAGGCAAAAGTATAGGACTTCATCTAAAAGTTCATTGTTTGCAGATTCGACCTACCTCGGATCCTTATAACAGATAATAAGCGACTGTTTGCTAGAACTAAGTTTATCGAGTTCTATGAAGATCTAAACATTTCTCATAATTTTACATCAGTAGCTCATCCATAGGCAAACAGCGAGGCCGAGGAAACCAATAGAACTCTATTGCAAGGTATTAAAGCAAGACTTGAGAAAGTAAAAGGGACTTGGGTAGATGAACTCTATCATATACTTTGGACATATCGAACTATCTAAAGATTGCCAACTAGGGAGACTCCATTCACCCTGGCCTTCGGAATAGAAGCTATCATCCCAATAGAACTTAAGCTTCCATCAGCACGTGTTATGGCATTCAATGAGTAGCAGAATTTATGGGATCTTAGGGCTAACCTCGACTTGTTGGAAGCAAAAAGAAAAGAAGCTTAGGTTCGAATGGTAGCCTACAAACAAAAAGTAGCCCTCTACTACAACTCCTAGGTCAGAGGCAAAGTATTTAAAGTGGAAAACTTGATACTTCGACGAGCAGCTATTTTACAATGTCAAAACCAAAGAAAGCTCGCACCAAATTGGGAAGGCCCATATGAAGTCAAGGAGGTCATCCGGCCTGAAACTTATTATCTAAAGGAGCTAAGAGGGGCAATACTACCATGACCCTAGAATTCGAAGAACTTGCGGGTGTATTACCAATAATCTTACCTTAATAAAATTCTATCTTTTCAATATCTCTATCTTTTGATGCAAAATCATGTAGTGATAAGAAATGATTTAACCAAACTTCGTTCTTAAATGAAGAAGAAGACCTTTGGTTATTTAAGCCAGAAGGGAGGGAGAGGCCCTTTCAATAGCCCTTTTGTGCCCCCATAGTCCTATTAGGAATTGGAGGAGAACCTCATCCTAACTTGAGCAAAATGAAGATCTCTGATTATTTAAGCCAGGAGGAGGAGAGAGGCCCTTTCAATGATTCTTTTGTGCCCCCACAGTCTTGTTAGGAATAGGAGAAGAACCTCATCCTAACTTGAGCAAAATAAAGACCTCTGATTATTTAAGCCAAGAGAGGAGAAAGGCTCTTTCAATGGCCATTTTATGCCCCCATAGCTCTATTAGGAACTAAAGGAGAACCTCATCCTAATTTGAGCAAAACAAAAATCTTTGATTATTTAAGCCAAGAGGGGGTAGAGGCCCTTTCAACAGTCCTTTTGTACCCCCACAGTCCTATTAGAAATAGGAGGAGAACCTCGTCCTAACTTGAGCAAAATAAAGACCTCTAATTATTTCAGCTAGGAGGGGAGGAGAGGTAGTTCCAATTGTTCTTTTGTGCCCCCACAGTCTTGTTAGAAATGGAAGGAGAACCTCATCCTAACATAAGCATAAAGGAAAAAATCCTATTTTTCTGATGTAGGTTTGTTCAGATCTGATTGGATCGAGAGAGATATTTCAAAAATTTTTCTCTATGATCCTAATCAGATATGAGACTCTTTAGATTTGATCTTATTGATTTGATAAAATAAAATAAAATAAAATAAAATCTAATTTAATTTTACTTTTATTATGGGTAATCCTATTATCTTATGATGATCTGACGTTTGCTTGAGGTTCTGGATGTAGCCACGCAAGCGCCTGGCCTCTATCGGTATCCATTCAGACAGGATCTGAAGATTTTCTCCTTCTCAATCTATCCTCTAAAAATTAGATCTGGATCTAATCTTGAAGGTCTTCAAAATGACTTTTGAAGATTAGCCATTGTCTCTTGTAGCAGTGCTGCCTTCTTCCTTTCCTGTCGCCTTTCACTTGCTTGGATTGCACCTAACTTATGCCCAAATCCTCTTAGGCATGGAAAGGAGAGAGAGAACTAGAGGGTGGCATGGAGAAGGATGGAGAGGGGCTATGTGGCATGGGCTAAGGTAGAAGCTCTTTCAATCTAGGCACAGATAGGGTTTTTATAGATCCTGCTGCGCCATGCAGAGCCACATTATCCCGACCAATCATGGCCCTTTGTGCAATCAGATCTTAATCTGATTGGTGGGATGACATTATTTGATCTAATCAGATTAGAGTCCCTCAAAAACCTCCTTAGATGGCACTAAGATTGGATCAAACAAGACTCTTTGGTGCCATCAAGTTTGATTCCCTAAAATAACTGGAGTCCCATCTGTATGGGACTCCAATCCTTATCCACATGGGGTGCATGCCTCCCTAGGCATGCACCCTTTGTCTCTCAACCTTTTAGTCAGGGGACAAGGGTCAAAGTTCTCTCCTATGGGTGCATGACACATCTGGAGGCATGCACCCTTTGTCTCTCTACCTTTTGTAGGGGGACAAGGGTCAAAGTTCTCTCCTATGGGTGCATGACACATGGGCAGATGTCTAAGTGTCAAAGGTCAATATTTGACCAAAGTTTAAAGATAAGATTTAGTAGGTGACGGAAAATGATAGGTGTTGTCTCAAATTTATCTCTTAAATTAAAACAACCTTTTTCTGACTTGAACAAGCTCTAGTCAGACCAAGTAAAGATTTCTGAGTGAGCCCAAACACATTTGGCACAGTCGAGATAAGCTTTAATGATTGTTAAAGAAGAACATTAGGCTCAATCGTATGCTAGCACGATTTTCTTGAAGCTAATTGAATCTTATTCAAATCAATTGAACTGGATTAGTCTAATTGATGATATCTAGATCCAAACCCTTATTTGTGTGACCCAGTTAGGTTCAGTTCCATATGATAATGCGATATGTCATGATCTCTATCATCGACATCATTGAAACACCATCCGATGGATCAAAACTTTTTTGATTCAGACAACTAGTCTGATCGATCATCTAAATCATTGTAATTGCTCCCGAAATCCACCAGTAACACCTAACAGCATATGGTGGCAACCCATCAAACTGAAAATGAATCGTCGGTGCAGTTACATGTGTGATTAAGTTCCTCTATCTTGAGCCCCGATTGGATTAGGGTTAAGATGATCTCATCAAACCCTAATATCCATCATATGAATTAATCATTCGATTCAAGTCCAATATGAATATCCTAATAGAAACTGTTTCTATTATTTCACTCTACCACGGCCATGGGCTTATGGACTTGATTCGCATGATCATCATAGGGCTGCTCCTCATCTACCGAGGTAGATAGATTCTCTATTGGTGCAATCCAATTTCAACAATGAACATGCTATAGCCAACATACACCTCAGGATTTCGAATGGCTAGAAGATCATGTTATGTTGTAGTTAAACTATAACACCCTCAAGGTGAACTATCGATGCACCTCAAGTCAAAGAACTAGATATACTACTGCGCTTCGAGCCAGTCATCGATGAGAAGGTAGACTTCTTGATGACTACTCGAGGTGGTCATGCTCAGTGCCCTCGTTCTCTAACGAGTACCTATATTCTCACTCCAGTATCTCTACACCATAGACTCAAGACTTATCTATCCTAATAAAGTGATCGTACACCAACCTTTCGGATCAATCACCATCCTTATGATGATCATATGGTCAGAAGTATTTTATGAGTTAATAATGAAAATATATATCTTAAATTTTCAACTCTTGAAAATATGAACTATCTTTATCATTAACTCAAGGGATGTATCACAGACACTTTCAAATACACACTATGATAGAAAATAATCCATTTTATTAGTTATAGTCAAAATTTTAATTTTGCCCTTAGAAGTGTATTACAAGTGTTAGCCAATCTAGCTTCTAAGGCACACATTTCTAGCAAACTCCCACTTGACCTAAAGCCAATTGGCTACAAATCTAAGTCCCATCTTCTTAAGATAGGCTTCAATCTTCTACTAGTCTAATGATTTTGTGAGTGGGTCTATCGTATTGTATGTGGAGTCGACTCTATTGACCTCAACATAATCATTCTCGAGGTAATCACGGATGAGGTGGTATCGTCGCTCGATGTGCTTGGATTTCTAATAAGACCTCGACTCCTTAGCAAGGGCTATGGCGCCATTATTGTCGCAGTACAGAGGAATGGCATCCGATGGCATCACTCCAATTTTTGCTGTAAATTTCTTATACCAAAATGCCTTCTTCGTAGTTTTTGACGCAGCGATGTACTCTGCTTCAATGGTGGAATCTGCTATCATTATCTGCTTAGAAGTCTTTCAACTGATAGCACCACCATTATACATAAATAGACTTTTAGATATCAACTTTCGATCATCTATATTGGACATAAAATCTAAGTCTATATACTCCTGAACTTAGAGTTCTCCATTACCAAAAACCAACAACATATCCTTAGTTCTTCTCAAGTACTTAAGAATACATTTCACAGAAGTCCAGTGTTCTTGACCTAGATTCGACTGATATCTGCTCGTGATACTCATAGCATGGGCTATATCAGGTCGTGTGCATAACATGGCATACATGAGGCTCCCTATTGCTAAAGCATAAGGGATCTTGCTCATGCATTCAATCTCCTCTGGTGTGTTGGGACACTTTTTCTCGGAGAGATGAATGCCATGTTTGAAGGATACCAATCCCCTCTTGGAGTTTTCCATGCTAAACCTCTTTAGCACTTATTCTATGTACATCTTCTGTGAAAGATCTAGCATCCTATTTGGTCTATCTCTATAGACCTTGATTCCTAGAATGAAGGATGCTTCTCCTAGGTCTTTCATGGAGAATTCTTTAGATAACCACATTTTAACTATGATCAACATGGGAATATCATTCCCAATAAGGAGGATATCATCCACGTACAGTATGAGGAAGATAATAGCGCTTCCACCGATCTTTTTAAAAATACATGGTTCCTCCTCATTTTTGATGAAATCAAATAATTTGATCACATCATTAAAATGAGTGTTCTAGCTCTGAGATGCTTGCTTGAGTCCATATATGGTCCTTTGCAGCTTGCATACTTTGTGATCAGCATAACTAGATGTGAAACCTAGCGGTTGTTCCATATAGATATTTACCTCAAGATATCCATTTAAGAATGCCGTCTTCACGTCCATTTGCCATATTTTATAATCGAAATAAGCTGCAATAGCAAACAATGTGCGGATGAAATTTAGTATAGCTACTGATGAAAAGATATCCTAATAGTCAATGCCTTCATGCTGACTATATCCTTTTGCCACTAATCTTGCTTTGAATGTCTCCACATTTTCATCAGCACTAATCTTTCTCTTGTAGATCCATTTACACCCAATAGGTACTCTACCTTCTGGTGGATCTACCAAGGTCCAGACTTGGTTTGAGTGCATCGAGTCAATTTCTGACTTCATTATCTCTAACCATTTCTCGGAGTCGGTATCTGATATCACCTCATCATAAGTTTTGGGATCATCACCATGAATCCCATTACCTAAGAGAAATATTTTCTCTACTTCCTCTGAAATAGTACCTAAGTACCTCTCAAGAGGATGGAAAACTCTTTTCGATCTATGAGGTGGAGGAGATAGTGATTGTATTGGCTCCACCTGATTTGGTTCCATGGGGTCCTTAGCTCGTTGCTCTTGTGAGACTTTCTCCTCGAGCTTGATCTGCTTTCCAATGTCGCTATCTTGAATAAACTATTTTTTAAGAAAATGGCATGCCGACCCACAATCACATTATGGTCTTTTGGAATATAGAAATAATATACTAATGATTCTTTAGGATATCCTATAAATCGAGCTCTAAAGGATCTATAGTCTAACTTGTCTGCTTGTTGTCTTTTGAAATGAGCCAAACAACCCCAAATTCTGAGATGACTCAGAGTTGGTTTCTTACCATGCCATATCTCATATGGTGTGGTAGGAATGATTTTAGAGAAAATCCTATTCAAAAAATATATTGCAGTTAACAGACTATATCCCCAAAGAAAATCAGGAAGGTCTGTGAAGCTCATCATGGATCGAACCATATCTAATAGGGTCTGGTTCCTTCATTCTGAAATCCCATTGAGTTGAGATATTCCAGATGGAGTCTAATGAAAGACTATGCCATTTTGCTTGAGATAGTCCAGAAACTTTTGACTAAGGTATTCACCTTCTCGATCTGATCGAAGAATCTTAATGGATTTTCTAGTTTGCTTTTTGACTTCATGTCTGAATTTTTTGAACTTTTCAAAGGCTTTAGACTTATGTCTTATAAGATACACATACCCATACCGAGATAAATCATTGGTAAAGGTTATGAAGTAATCAAAGTTGCCACTAGTCAGCACATCAAATGGGCCGCACACATCAGTATGTACTAGGGCTAGGAGATCCATGGCCCTTTCCCCATGTTCCAACAAAAAGGGAGCTTTAGTCATTTTGCCATTGAAGACAAATGTGATTCACAAGTTAGGATATGACTCAGAAGTCAATGGACTCAATAGTTCCCATTTTTCTTCCAATTTGTTAATCCTATCTTCTGCTATATGACCTAATCATAGGTGCCATAGATACCTATCGTTTGGACTATTCCTCAAGGTCATTTTGATCTTATGGCATTCATATTTTGCTCGATAGTTAAAGACAGATACATCAATATGTAACTGATAGAAGACCGTTAATGAAGAAAACCACATTGCAATTTTATTTCTTTCATAAAGAATGTTATAATAGGTCCTTAAAGAAAACTAATTACATAGTCCTTCTTGTGCTAAGCATTAAATAGAAATCAAATTTTTGCTTGCAGTAGGTACACAATAATAATCCCTAAGTACTAAATCTAAGCCATATGGTAGTCGAAGAGGATAGACTTCCATGACGATAGCAGCAACCCTAGCCCCATTTTCGACATGTAGGATCATCTCACCATCCCTCAGCCTCCTACTATTCTCAAGACCCTGCATGGAAGTGTACAAATGAGCACTAGAACTAGAGTGAAGCACCCAACTGAATGCAGAAAAAATCATAAGGTTAGATTCAATAACGAGCATACCTCCAGAAGGACCTGTCTCCTTCTTATTCTTCAGGGTGGTCAAGTATGTAGGGCAGTTCTGTTTCCAGTGGCCATCAATATTATAATGAAAATATTTTTCTTTATCAGCGGCCTTCTTCTTCAGCTCTGTCTTTCTTTTCTTTCTACCTTCCACCTTCTACCTTTTTATGGATTTTTTCTTCTTTCCAAAAAACTTTCTCTTGGAAGAAGTCCGTTCCATGGCAAGTACTGAATCTTTAGAATCTTTCATAGAAAGCTTAGTAGTAACCAGCATATTCACAAGCTCGGCCAGAGTATTCTGAAGTTTATGCATATGGTAGTTCATGATGAACTGTCCATATGCATCAGTCAAGGATTGCAGAATTATATCATTCTACAGATCCTGGTCTAACTTCACTTCGAGCTTCTCAAGCTCTTCCAAGTCCTTAATCATCATTAGACAGTGATCTTAGGACTGACTGTCCCATCATGCATTTTAGCCTTAAACAAGTTATTTAGTGACTCTGATATTTGGCTGCGCATGACTCTGTTTACCAAACAATAGTCCTGCAGGTGAGCCAACATTTGGCGAGGCAGTCTTGATATCTTCATGTTGGCACTGGAGCTCATCAGACATCGAGCCCAACATGTAGTATCTGATCCTTATTATCTTTATCCATCCATTTATTCAAGAGATGCTCTCTGTTCAGTGGACGGACAAGCTAGGTAAGGTGGGAGAAATTTTGGTCCAATACATGAGTCAACTTCTCAAAATCCAAAATGAGTTTAAAGCTTTGGAGCCAATTCTTGTAATTATGTCTGGTTAGTCTATGGATGTCCAGGATATGGGCTAGTGGGTTAGATGCAGACATTTTTCTTTTTCTGTAGAGAGTCAAAGTTTTTAGTTAGATTTTTATAATTAAAATTTGATCAATTTATTTAAAAATTTGATTTTTTAATAAATTAGCTTCCACTATTTTCTTGGATCCCTACACTTCCTCTGTAGAGATGCAAAAATCTCCATGATTATTGATTTCTAGTGGGTGGTGCAGTCCCACCAACTGACTCATCACCTCACCTAACAGTTATTGGTGATGGGTTAGCCAATAGTTGAACAACTCTTATCTAATGATTCTCTAATCATGATGCACCCAATCTTGATCTCTAATTCATGAATCTCACCATGCCCAAAATATTGATCCACTCCTTAGTTAAGTCAGACCCACCATTTGCACAGATTCGATTCCTAATTGAGTCTCTCACCGTATTCAAAATATTGAGCCCAATCCATCTATCAGCCCATAGCATCCAATGTCTAATAGATATGGTTGCATCTTTTCGGTGCAACTAAACCATTGTGACCAGCCGAGAATAATCAACCCCGGATAGGGCCCGCATATCTACAAAGGTAAAAGACCTTAGACTTAATCTTTTCTTAGGAAGATTTAGTTTAGATCTCTTTAAACTTGACTTGACATAGCCATAACCATTATGACTAACCTAGTAGCATGGATTAGCTCGGATTATTAGCCACCTTAGATCAGGACTAAGTTGACAAATATGGTCAGTAAGTAAGATCGATGGAAGAGATATGCCATTAACTCGACAAGAATGCATTCGAGTTGAGTAGCTCCCAATTAAAAATAAGTCGATCGTATCTGCCAAACTTACCTTAGAAACCAAATTATTGAGCCAGAACCAATCAGGTTAGCCTACAATCCAGACTCTAACCACTAAGCCTAATAAGATCTTAACTTGATTGATCACTCATGTGACTCAACCTTGACCCAGACTTTATCCTATTAGGCTGGTTAATTTAAGCACTCTTGATCCGATCAAACCGACTCTAACTAACTCTTAATTCAGTTTGATCAACCGCTAGACCTAATTAAGCTACCGAAGATCAAATCCAATTTTATGAATATATTTTAGATCTAAAAATTTTTAATTTTAGATCTAATATATTTTATAATCTTAATTCTTAATTAAGTTTAGGATTCATAACCAAAATATGTAAATAAAATTCTAGAATTTCATGATCTAGGATTTTGCAAAAAATAAGTATTTTTGATTTTTGATTAAGGATGAACACATAGCACCCCTACACATCATAAGAACACCCCATCGAATGGAAGGAGAGGGCCTTTAAATTCTACTTCATTCTTATGATCGGATGGCCAAGGGGAATGCCTTAATCAAAAATGTGATAAATCTACAAAACTAGTTAGATCTACATCATATATCACATATAAAAGTTGATCTAACTAAAAACATGTTTTGCATACATCTCATGTATCATATCATCCATGTTTTTATATCTAAATTATCTCATAAACATCTAAAAAATAAGATTTAAAATTGATCGTATCAAATTAAAATTTATTCTAAAAAATTTTGTAGAACTATTCTACAACTAGTCAAACATGCATCTATCATATCTCATATGAATAAATTAAATAAATTTATTTTCTATTTTTTAGATCTAATTATAATATTAATAATATTAAAAAATAGTAAATAAATAGATCTAAAAATTATAATTAATCAAATTAAAATTCTAATCATGTTAGACTACACATAGAATAATTTTATTCCTAGTCTAGTCATGCATCTCATACATCTTTAGATCAAGATTATTTAATTTTTAATTTTCTAATTTTAGATCTAATCACATCTCATGTGATATCTAAAATCATCTAATTATTAGATCAAAAATTAAAATAAAATCAGATCTAACGAATTTTGGAACCTGGCTCTGATACCAGTTGAAGGAGAAAATCCTATTTTTTCGATGCAAGTTCGTTCAGATCTAATTGGATCAAGAGGGATATTTCAAAAATTTTTTTCTATGATCCTAATTAAATCTAAGACTCTTTAGATCTAATCTTATTGATCTAATAAAATAAAATAAAATAAAATAAAATCTAATTTATTTACACCTTTGTTATGGGTAATCCTATTACCCTATGATGATCCCGATGTTTGCCTAAGGTTCTGGATGTAGCCGCGCAAGCGTCTGGCCTCTACTGATATCCACTCAGGTAGAATCTAGAGATCTTCTTTTTCTCAATCTATTCTTCAAAAATCATATCTGGATCTAATCTTGAAGGTCATCAAAATGGCTTTTGAAGATCAATCGTTGTCTCTTGCAGCAGTGCTGCCTTCTTCCTTTCCTGTCGCCTTTCACGTGCTTAGATCACACCTAACTCAAGCCCAAATCCTCATGGGTGTGGAGAGGAGAGAGAGAACTAGAGGGAGGCATGGAGAAGGAGGGAGAGGGGCTATGTGGCATGGGCTAAGGCAGAAGCTCTTTTAATCTAGGCGCAGATAGGGTTTTTATAAACCCTGCTGCACCATGCAGTGCCACATCATCCCGACCAATCATGACCCTTTATGCAATCAGATCTAAATTTGATTGGTAGGATGACATCATCTGATCTAATCAGATTATAGTCCCTCAAAAGCCTCCTTAGATGGTGCTAAGATTGGGTCAAACAAGACTCTTTGGCGCCATCAAGTTTGATTCCCTAAAGCAACTGGAGTCCCATCTGTATGGGACTCCAATCCTTATCCCATCTATATAGTCCCTCCTTAGTGAGGCGTGCACCCTGTCTCTCTAGCTTTTAGTAGGGGGACAAGGGTCAAAGTTCTCTCTTATGGGTGCTTGATACATGGGCAGATGTCTAAGTGTCAAAGATCAACATTTAACCAAAGTCCAAAGACAAGATTTAGCAGGTGATGGAAATGGCAGGTGTTGTCTCAAATTTATCTCATAAATTAAAATAATCCTTTTCTAACTTGGACAAGCTCCAGTCAAATTATGTAAAGGCCTTTGTGAGTTGAGTCACAAACATCCTTTAGGCTCAGTCAGAGATAAGCTTTTTATGATTGTTAAAAGGAAGAACATTAGGATCAATCATGTGCTAGCATGATTTTCTTTAACCTAATTAAATCTTATTCAAATTAATTGAACTAAATTAGTCCAATTGATGATATCTAGATCCAAACCCTTATTTGTGTGATCCAGTTAGGTTTAGTTCCATATGGTAATGGGATATGTCGCAATCTCTATCATCGACATCATCGAAACACCTTCTGATGGATCAAAACTTTTTTGATTCAAACAACTAGTATGATCGATCATCCAAATCATTTTAATTGCTTCCAAAATTTACCAATGATACCTAGTAGCATATGGTGGCAATCCATCAAAACTGAAAATAAATCTCTCATTGTAGTTACCTGTATGATTAAGTTTCTCTATCTTAAGCTCCGATTGGATTAGGATTAAGGTGATCTCGTCAAACCCTAATATCCATCATATGAATTAATCATTTGATTCAAGTCCAATGTGAAACCCCTAATAGAAACTCTTTCTATTATTTCACTCTGTCATGGCTATAGGCTTATGGACTTGATTCTCATGATCATCATAGGTCATCTACCGAGGTAGATAGATCCTCTATTGGTGCAATCTAATTCCTATAATGAACATACTTTAGCCAACATACACCTTAGAGTTTCAAATGGCTAGAAGATCGAGTTATGGTGTAGTCAAACTATAACATCCTTAAGGTGAACTGCTGATGCACCTCAGGTCAAAGAACCTTGACACACCATTGTAGCTTTGAGCCAGTCATTGACGAGAAGGTAGACTTTCTGATGACTGCTTGAGGTGGTCATGCTCAGTGCCCTTGTTCTCTAACAAGTATCTATACTCTTGCTCCGATGTCTCTACACCATAGACTCAAGACTTATCTATCCTAAAGAAGCGATCATACACCAACCTTTCGGATTAATCATCATCCTCATGATGATCCAATGGTCGGGAGCATTTTATGAGTTAATAATAAAAATTCATGTCTTATATTTTCAACTCTTGAAAATATGAACCATCATTACCATTAACTCAAGAGATATATCATAGATACTTTCAAATACACACTATGATAAAAAATAATCTATTTTATTATTTATAGTCAAAATTATAATTTTGCCCTTAGAAGTGTATTACAAGTGTCAGCCAATCTGGCTTCTAGGGTATACATATCTAATAAAGCAAAATGAAGACCTTCGGTTAACCAAGATAGGAGGAAGACCTCAATCTGATAGAAGTAAAATCCAACCTCATCAGGATCAGGATGAGGTCCTGACACGAATAAAGACCTTTGGTTGTCTAAGATGGGAGGAAGACCTTGATCCGATAGAGAAAAAATCAACCTCATTAGGAACAAGAGGAGAACCTTGTCCTGACGGGAGGACAAGAAAAAATCAACCATGTCAGGAATAGAGGAGAACCTCATTCCTAACATGGATAAAGATCTCCGACAGGAGGACAACATTTATTGATGACTATTTTGATGAAACATGAGGCAAGAAAAAGGGAGGAATCAATAAACTTCGAATCTAGACAAAGCAAAATGATGATTGAAGAAAACGTTACTTCGTTGAAGTCAAGGTTCATTATAAAATTGAGGTCCACAAGACCATCTATAAAAAAAAAGGATAGAAGAAGAAAGAAAAGAAGAAAAAAAAGGAGAATAGAGCCATTGGTAGACATTCAACCTATATAGAGTGAAAATGAAAAAAGATATCATTTCATTAAAATCAAAGTCAAAAACAAAATAAGGTCCTATGAGATCAATTGCAAAATGAAGAAATAAAAATTGAAGTTCGAAAGAGGATCGGATTCCTCAAAATTCAAACTACTAGCAATCCCCAGGGACTCTTTCAGGCTGACGATCTCTTCCTTGAGCTCTCTTCTCCTCATTGTATTATCGCAGAATGTCTTGTTAGTCCTTTGAAAGTTTTTTTTTTGATGCCCAAAGTCTTCTCCTCAGTACCTCTGATTCAGCTTCAGCATCCTTGATAGCCTGCTGTTCGCTAACCAGCTGAAGCTTTAATCTTTTAACCTCAGCTTTCTCCATCTCGACCGACTCCGAAAGTTTGCCTGCAATCCTCTTTAGGGAGGTAATCTCCTCCAATTCTCTACTGGTGCCAGACTGCTGGCTATTGGCTAACTACCTCTGGAGATGAGTCACTTCGTCCCTAGCCATCTTAAACTCGTGCTTAGGTTTAGACAGTTTTTTCGTCCAAGATACTCTATAGCTATTGTGCCGAGCTTCGGTATTCCGAAGTTGTTGCTAGAGCTCCAAAAATTTTTTTGACCAATCCCAATCATGCTAGACCAATCCCAGTCACGCTACACCTTCTCAAAAGACCATGATGAGCTCCCTTCCAACAGTAGAATTTTTTCTTTCATTGCATTAAGTTCAACCTCGAGAGAGCTAGCTTTGGCTGCTAGGGACCTAGCCTTCTCACTGGCACGCTATTTGAGCTCTTCAAGCTTGACCTCAAGATCCCTTTTCTTCTTGATATAGTCCATAGAGTCCTTTTTGCATGCCTGGCGAAGATGATCGATTTTAGTAGAGGCCTCAACATAATTCTTTTTCAATTTCTTAAGCTCGCCTTCCATTTTCTCCACCTTCCTTTTAAGGTGATAAACTTCCTTCCTTCAACATTCTAAGGCTAGCCTTTAAGGGCACCACTTGGGGCATAGGGTTGACTTCAACTTGGGCCTGTATCAAATGTTAGGAAATATGTCCTAAAACCAACTGTCAGCCTATTGATAGTTGAGCTACTTTATATCTATAATTGATTCATTAATAAATAAATATATTTTTAAAATTTTTATCGTAAAGAATTCATCTTCTAATGAGCTTCATTATTGTGATGAAGTTCTTAGAACTATTTAGCTTCGATAAAAAGAGGATTTATTGATTAGTCCTTAAATTTGTTTACGACCAAATGATAGGCTGTTAATTAGGACGACAGCATCTATCGAGCATAGGTCACTGTATGCCATATGGGTTGGTTGTCCTCTTAACCAAGGAGTGTGGAGACACTGGTATGACATACAGGTGAGATGTATGGATAGATCATCATTGAACGTGACCAACTCCAATGCATTCTTCTATCAAGAATGTCTCTGATGGGATATAGGTATAAGTATCCCTTAGACTTGAGATTATCTTAGTGACTTGCAAGCAACTCACTGTGCTTTGGTACCGAACTAACTAAATTTCTAATTAAGTAATGGAAGGCTTCTGGGCATAGTCAAGTACTTGCAAAGTCAAAGTGTGATCAAGATGGGATTGACCACTCCAAGAGTTTGAGAATAATGTATCACTGTATTTCAATATAGAAAAACCGTGGTCAAAGTAATTCATCAGATGATTTTGATATTTTGAAATACAATGTGGACAACCTGATTAGAGTTGATAGTTGAACTCTGAGGTATCCTATGAGCATTTTGATCAAGGGGATGAATTATATAGAAACTATATCCGTATGGGTTCTAAGGATGTTGTTCTACACATTTGACCTATCTGGTTGTCGGGTACCATTGCTAGATGGTTACTTCGATCGATATAGAAATTTATTTCTATGCTACCAACTTAGGATCGAACCTATGAGATCACATACATTAGAGCTCATGATCTGATCGTATGGTTGATCAACGATTGAGAATCATTCTAGGATTAAACAATCAATACGATTGATGTTTAACCTAGTGCGAGCATTGCAAGAGGATCGATTAATAATTTAATTATCTAATTGGCTTAATTTGATTAAGCCAAAGGATTGAGATTAAGTTTAATTAAATATGATTTGATTATGTTTGCTTTGGGCTTAATTGGATCAAGTCGAATTGGCTTATTGGATAAGCTAAGTGCAAGGAAAAACTAGTCTTAGTTCAACTAGAACTTGGGTCAATCCAATTTTCTAATTTGATTAAAAAATTAAATAAAAATTAAATCTAATTTAATTAAATTCTTAATTAGGTTAGAATCTAATTTAATTTGGATGACTTGGTTTTTGATTTAATTTGGTTTGAGAAACCATGTTTGACCAAGTCATAGATGGAATCCTAGTAAGACTAGGATTCCACATCGCGCCACCTTAGCCCTCCACGCCCCACATCCTATTTCTTCTCTTATTTTGTGTGATAAATCCATTTCTCCCTAGTCTTCTTGCATGCCCCCTCTCTCTCTCTCTATCTTTCTCATATGGTAATTGGGTGGAGGACCAGGTCTAAGAGAGAGTTTGTTTTGATTTTCGATTGTATGAGATAGAGTCCTAACAAAACTAAACTCTTCCCAATAGGTGCCACCCCCTCCCCCTATTATTTTCTATCTTATTCCATGTGAGAAAGGCCCTATTTTTGCACCCCTCCTTGCTGGTACATGCCAAAAATATTAGAGAAAGGTGCCTAAGAGTTGGGCGCCCCTTGACTTGCCCTGTTTGACCTTTTCTTGTCTAGTATTTGACATAGACAAGGACTCTTCCTTTTCTATATATTTTGGATGAACTTTGGTTTAAAACTTTCATGGAATATAGATAATTAAGAGATCTTTAAGGTGTGTAAAAATTAGAGAGAGAGAACCTCTGGGCATGGTGATTTCGTAGACACCAAGCTAGATGTCTGGGTGAGAGAAAAGAGAAGAAGAAGAGGGTCTTCTTCTAGAGCTATTTTGCTTTTCTCTTCTCCTTTTCCTTTTGAGATTTTTTTCAGAGAGTCTCAAATATAAAATCTCTCTTCTTTCTTCTAATATTTTAGAGTGTCCAAGTCTCAAAGAAGGAAGCATCATATCAACCTTCGAAGAAAGATCAGCATAGTACTAGTATGCTATGTTGATTTCCTACATCAAGATCTCAGATCATATTCATGGGCTCGTGTGGATGACTCCTAGAGGTTGGATGCATGTGCAGCTTATAACTTCATCCTCAGGCCCAGATCAATAAGTTAGAATATCTAACTTGCTCAGGTATCAGATCTAATTTGTTATTCCATAGCTACTTTAGATGTAGTATTGTAGCATGTTGATGAAATCAACATGTTAATCTTTTCTTTATATTTTTAATTTTGAATTTAATATCATGCCTTGATCATATAATAAATCTTAGATCTAAAATATTTTTATATTTATTTAAATAGATATTTAATTTATTTAAGTCTTTCGCTACATGATCTTGAAAAAGTTTCAAGATCTATCCATGAAACCTTAGATCTGATTCCTTTAATTGGTATAAGAGCCAGGTTCTTATTACATAATTTTCTTGAGCATGTTTAGACTATTTATTGAATAAAATTTAATTTATAATCTAATTATTAAATCTAAAATTAAAAATTTAGATCTCATGAACTGCTATAAGGTTGTCCAGCTATAAGATTTATCCCTTATAGTGAAAAGGTTATCCTAGTTCGTGATGATCTATTCCAAATTATAAATTTATTAGATTTAATCTAATTTTATTTATGATTTTATAGACTTAAAATAGTTTTAGATCTGAACATAATGTTTTTAGATTGTACAGACTGCTATAAGGTTATCCTGCTATAAGGTTTATCCCTTACAGTGAAAAGTTTATCCTAATATGTGCCGATCTAAAATATTGATTATAAAATTTTAAATTTAATCTAAAAAAATTTATAATTTAATTAAAAATATTTTAATCTAATTTTAATCATCATAAATATGTTAGATTTAATCTAAGTTAATTTATGATTGATTGGTGTTGAAACTATTTCAATTACATGAACCAATTTAGATTAGATCTAAAGTAGATCATGTTTATGTTACTTACATTTTAATTATAAATTAAACATGTAACTTGGTTGATAGAACCATGTTGTAAAAATATTTTATTAATATAAAAATTATTTTTAAAAAGTCAAACCCCAACCCTCAGCCCAAAACTTAATTAAGAATTAAGAAGTTGGTTGATTAGGATCTAGGATTGTAAATTGAAGATCCTAAGATACGAATCATAACACATTGGATTAAATGGGTTAGTAGGGATTAGGTCCATTAATTGGGTTGGACCTAGGGTCAGCTTAAAGAATGGACTTAATTAGAGAATTGAATAAATCTAATCCATTATTTTCTTAGATTAGGTCAAGGATTCTCTAGATCAATTACAATAGTTGTAGTTGGTCAAGTCCATGTCTTTAATGAGATCCAAGATGGAATTGATTCTTGGCTACGAGGTCTAGCATGAACTATTAGGTTGATCTAATTAAAACTAATTAAACTAGTTGGTGTCTAAGGCAAACCAGATCAGTGGTCTTTAATTGGCAGCCTGCTTACCTGGTCATTTCTGATGGTGTCTAAGACAAGGTTTGGCAGACCCTCCCACTGATCGAACTTACCTAGCCTCTTGGTGAAATTATATTTTGATCGGATCACTTGACTATTTAGGTTAACCCATGTCAGCTCAGTAAATCAGTTTGATTGATTTAGGTGCTTCTTGACCAGCCTATTAATGGTCTCCCTTACGCTGACTTGGTGAAGTCAGTGGGAGAATCATGATAAGTTGGTTCATTTAACCCTATTCCTCTAAATCAAATCAATTAAATCCTCTAAAATTATTAGGTCCATAAAATAAAATAATTATGGTGATAACTAGATCATAACCTCTCATTAAGTGGATGATAATGGATCCATTAGTTGGATAATCATTGGAGGCCCATAGGTCTGGTGCTTATCTACTAATGAAATTATCATTCATAATATGATTTCTTGGATGCGTCTCTCAAAATGATGGTTAGGTTGACCAACCATAGTTGGGCTTAATCATTCATTAGTTAGATGGACCAAGTATGATAATGTTAATGGTTGGACCTAACCGAGACTTTTAGTGGAGGTCCTAGTCTATTGAAAAGATACCTGAGGCAAAATTAAATTACTAAAATTATTTAAAAAAATAATTGATTATGAACCTAACCTTAGATGTACATGGGTTGACCAACCATAGTTAGGCTCGTTTGCAGTCTATGTGGATTTTAGTATCCACTAAGAAATTAGGATAATTTCTCAAACTAGAGGTAGAGGCTATCGATTCAAATAAAATAGTAGGAGACATTTTGATTAAAGTCTAAATCTTTAGGTTTAATGAATCAATTACTAATTAGAATTTTGGTTCTCCTTTATGCAGTAAAATCCAAACCACAGTTGCTCCATTCATTGTTAGACAATGATTAACTTATGGGATCCAACTTCGATAATAAATATCAGAAGTTGAATGTTGTTCAGCAGCACGAAGAGGTTCGTGCTGGGGCCTCTATGCCCAATTTAAACATAACGTTCAAGAATAACCTAGATCAGGAAGAGTGCTTCCATTGTAAGAAGTAAGGGCATTGGAAGAGGAATTATCCTCGTGTCGTGATTCCCATGACCATAATAGACTTAATAAGAGAGATGAGCAAGTAGTTGCTGATCAAGGATGTTATATGATAACACCTTGTAATTTCACTATTTGTGATACTTCTACTTAGGTATTGGATATTGAAAGTCTTGTCCATATTTGTAATATATTGCGAGAACTTCAAATTAGTAGAAGATTTGAGAATAATTAGCGATTCTTGAATGTTGGAGATGGAAGGTTTGTTCCAGTCCTAGCTATGGAAATAGTTCAACTTATTCTCAATACTAATAACATTTCTTTAAATGAATGTCATTATTTTTCTTTCTTTCTGATGAATATAGTCTCTGTTAGCCTTTGTTCAAAGATAGTTATCATTTATCTATAAAGAGAGATTATTGTGACATTATTATGAATAATGTTACAATAATGCAAGGACAACAAAGAAATGATATTTATATTTTATCACAGCCTATGAGTGTAATGTACACTTCTAGAAAACATCCTAGATTAGATAATGTCTCTGATATCTACCTATGGCATTAAAGACTATGTCATATTAACAAGAATAGGATAAATAGGTTGATTTCCAAGAGGGAATCCTCAAAGTTGGTGATTGTGAAACACTTTCAACCTATGAGTCCTGTCTTCTTAGAAAAATGACTTAATCATCTTTCACTGAAAAAGATGAGAGAGCTATTGAGCTCTTAGGTCTAGTACATACTGATGTATGTGGACCAATGAGCACTAATACTAGAGGTGGATATTTCAACTTCATCACTTTTATAGATGATCTATCCAGATATGGATATATTTATCTGATGAAACATAAGTCAGATTCATTTGAAATGTTCAAAAGATTCCGAAGTAAAGTAGAAAAATAAACTAGAAAGAGTATTAAAACTCTTCGATCAAATCAAGGAGGTGAATATCTATCAAGTGAGTTCTTGTTATATCTAGGAGAGAATGTGGTGCAGACCCCAGAGCCACCAGAAGTCGGCAACATAATTTAGATTCAATTTAGATTAAAGAAGCCATATCTGAATAACTCTACTTCAGTTATTTTATTTCAGTCTTTTTGATTTAATCAATTAGTTCTTTTGATGTATTTAGTTTTGGGTTCATAGGATCATAATTGGGTTTATTTTGGATTGAGCCTTATTTGGAAAGAGACCATCATAAAGAAGCAAGCCTGGTCCATGTTATCTTTAGAGAAACCATCCTCCACACGCTTAGGGAGAAAATACACACGTCAGCATATGCCATGCCCAAGGATCCTCATAACAAGTTGTGCCAGGCATCAAGCGCCTACATGGAGTTTCTTTTCTTTCCTAGGATTCCTTAAGAGTTCTTGATTTCTTACTTATTTTGTTAGAAAACTGATTTCTTTTCTATGGTTCCATAAAAGATAGATATGATATATTATTGTATTTGGAAATCATATATAATGTTTTACTTTTTTATTGGGAAGGTTGATTTTTTTCTTGTAAAGGGAATAGGATTCCTAAAGAAATAGGATCCCTAGGGTCCTATATAAATCCATTTATCTTTCATGAACGAGACAATGAATGAATGAATCATTTTACAATTCCCATAAACACTTATGTTAGTCGCTCCGAGAGGGAGAGGGTGTGAGACCCAAAATCATCCCATGAGGGGAGGGTGTGAGGCCCACCTTTTTCTATCTCTTTAACCTCCATTTTCTTGAGATTCAGTGTTCTTACGATCCCAATTCATCTTCACCATCTACCTACACAAGCCTATTCTATCAAAAAAAGATCTATCTGAAGGGAAATCCTGATTTCCCGGTCCAGATTCGTCCAGATCTGATTAGATCAAGAGATATATTTCAAAAATTTTCTCTTGATCTCAATCAGATCTTGATATGTTTCAGATCTGATTCTTATTATTTTAATAAATAAAATAAAACAAGATAAATTAAATCAAATTTAATTTACCTGATTTGGGTAATCCTATTACCCTGTAGATGATCCTGATTGCAGCGGAAGGTTCTGGATCTAAGCCACGCAAGCGCCTGGCCTCTACCGGTATCCACTAGGGTTGGATCTGGAGATCCTCTTCTTCTCTATCACGCCTCCAAAAATCAGATCTGGATCTGATCTGGAGGATCTTCAAAACTCTTTTGAAGATCTGCAGTCGTCCTTTTGCAGCAGCGCAGCCTTCTTGCTTTTGATCGCCTTTTCTTGATCTGAATCGCACCAACCTAAATCCAAAACACCTTTTGGACGTGGAGAGCAAGGGGAGAAGAGACTATGGCATGGAGAAGGAGGGGAGAGGCAGCCTTGGGGCGTGGGGTCTCAATTGAATTGCATTAGAATTAGGGTTGGGCGCAGGGTCTTATTTATAGACCTAAGCTTGTGATCCAACTCCTCTTCCTCTCCAACCAATCACAACCCTTTGTGAAATCAGATCTAAATCTGATTGGTTGGAATAGAGACCCCTGGATTCCTCCTTAGAGGGCGCCTAAGACCAGTCAAACTGGATTCTTAGTAGAACTCTGAATTGGAATCCAAAAGGGAGGTGGAGTCCTTGTCCAACAAGGACTCCTAGGCGCCTCCTACTTGGGCTCACGCCACCCTTGGCGTGCGCCCTTCTCCTTGCCAGGTTCTGGCAGGGGGACAGGCCCCCACCAGCTCTCCAATAGGTGCATGACATGTGGTCAAAAGTCAAAGGGTCAATGGTCAACGTTTGACCAGTCAAAGGTAGACTTTTGACCAAAGTCAAAGAACAAGAAATGGCAGGTGACCAAAAATGGCAGGTAATGTCTTACAAATAAGACAACCTATTCTGACTTGGACAACCTCCAGTCAGACCATATGAAGGCCTCTGATTGAGCACAAACTCCTTTGGCTCAGTCAGGACAACTTATTTATGATAGTAAAAGAAGAACGTTAGGTTCAATCGAGTGCTAGCACGATTTCCTTGAACCTAATTGAATCTCATTCAGATCAATTGAACTAGATCAGTTCAATTGATGATCACCAGATTCAAACCCTTGTTTGTGTGACCCAGTTAGGTTCAGTTCTGTATGGTAATGGGATATGTCATGATCTCTATCATCGACATCATCGAAACTCCTTTCGATGGATCAGAACTCTTCTGATTCGAACAGCTAGAATGATCGATCATCTAAATCATTCTAATTGCTCCCAAAATCCACCAGTGACACCTAGCAGTATATGGTGGCAACCCATCAGAGCTGAATGCGAACCTCTTGGTGCAGCTACCTGTGTGATTCAAGTTCTTCTATCTTGAGCCCCGATCAGATTAGGGTTAAGGTGAAACTCGTCAAACCCTAGTCTCTGTCATATGATGTAATCATTCGATTCGAGTCCAATGTGAAAATCTAAATAGAAACTCTTTCTATTATTTCACTCTACCATGGCCATGGATTTCTGGACTTGATTCTCATGATCATCATAGGGCTACTCCTCTACCACCGAGGTAGATAGATTCCCATCTTGATGCAATCCAGTTCCTACAATGAACATGCTATAGCCAACATACACCTCAGGGTTCCATATGGCTAGGAGACCGAGTAATGGTGTAGTCAAACTATAACACCCTCAAGGTGAACTGCCGATGCATCTCAGGTCAAAGAACCAGACACACTACTGCAGCATCGAGTCAGTCATTGACGAGAAGGTAGACTTCCTAATGACTACTCGAGGTGGTCACGCTCAGTGCCCTCGTTCTCTAACGAGTACCTGTACTCTCGCTCCGGTGTCTCCACACCGTAGACTCAAGACTCATCTACTAAAGAGAAGCGATCGTACACCAACCTTCCGGATCAATCACCATCCTCGTGATGATCCTATGGTCGGGAGCTGTTTATGAGTTAATAATGATTATTCATGTCTTAAATTTTCAACTCTTGAAAATATGAATTATCATTACCATTAACTCAAAGGATGTATCACAGACACTAAATACACATATGTGATAGAAAATAACCCATTTTATTGAATTATAGTCAAAATTATAATTTTGCCCCTAGAAGTGTATTACAAGTGTCAGCCAATTCTGGCTTCTAGGGCACATATATCTAACAATCTCCCACTTGTCCTAAAGCCAATTGGCTACAAGTCTAAGTCCCATCTTCTCAAGGTGGGCTTCGATCTTCTGCTGGCCCAACGGCTTTGTAAGTGGGTCTGCCACATTATCTGCGGAGTTGACTCTCTTGACCTCAACGTAACCTTTCTCAAGGTAATCGCGGATGAGATGGTATCACCGTTTGCTTGGAACTCTTCCAGCACAAACAGTCTGCCAGATGTCGACTTTCGATCATCTATATCGGACATGAAGTCCGAGTCTGTGTATCCCTGGACTTGGAGTTCTCCGTTACCAAAGACCAACATCATATCCTTAGTTCTTCTCAAGTACTTAAGGATACATTTCACAGAAGTCCAGTGTTCTTCACCTGGATTTGACTGATATCTGCTTGTGACACTCACAGCATGGGCTATATCAGGTCGTGTACATAGCATGGCATACATGAGGCTCCCTATTGCAGAAGCATAAGGGATCTTGCTCATGCGTTCTATTTCCTCAGGTGTGCTGGGGCACATCTTCTTGGAAAGATGAATACCATGTCTGAAGGGTATTAATCCCCTCTTAGAGTTTTCCATACTAAACCTCTTTAGTACTTCCTCTATGTACATCTTCTGTGAAAGTCCTAGCATCCTATTCGGTCTATCCCTATAGACCTTAATTCCTAGAATAAAGGATGCTTCACCTAGGTCTTTCATGGAGAATTCCTTGGACAACCACATCTTGACTGATGTCAACATGGGAATATCATTCCCAATAAGGAGGATGTCATCCACGTACAATACGAGGAAGACAACAGCGCTCCCACTGACCCTTTTGAAAACACATGGTTCCTCTTCATTTTTGATGAAACCAAACTTTTTGATCACATCATTGAAACGAGTGTTCCAGCTCCGAGATGCTTGCTTAAGTCCATATATGGACCTTTGCAGCTTGCAAACCTTGTGATCAGTATCACTGGATGTGAAACCTAGCGGCTGTTCCATATAGATATCTTCCTCAAGATATCCATTTAGGAATGCCGTTTTCACGTCCATTTGCCATATTTCATAATCGAAATAGGCTGCAACAGGCAAGCAATGTGCGGATGGATTTTAGCATAGCTACTGGGGAAAAGGTATCCTGATAGTCAATGCCTTCGCGTTGACTATAACCTTTTGCCACCAGTCTAGCCTTGAATGTCTCCACATTCCCATCTGCACCAATCTTTCTCTTGAAGATCCATTTACACCCAATAGGTACTATACCTTCTGGTGGATCTACCAAGGTCCAGACTTGGTTTGAGTGCATCGAGTCAATTTCTGACTGCATTGCCTCTAAGCCATTTCTCGGAGTCGATATCTGATATCGCCTCGTTGTAGGTTTTGGGATCATCACCATGAGCACCATTACCTATGAGGAACATTTCCTCTACATCCTCTGAAATAATACCTAAGTATCTTTCAGGGGGACGGGAAACTCTTTCCGATCTACGAGGTGGAGGAGGTAGTGTTCTTATTGGCTCAACCTGATTTGGTTCCACTTGGTCCTTAGCTCGTTCTGCTTGTGAGACTTTCTCATCAAGCTTAATCTGCTTTCCAATGCCGCTATCTTGAATAAACTATTTTTCAAGAAATATGGCATGTCGACTCACAATCACATTGTGGTCTTCTGGAATGTAGAAATAGTATCCTAATGACTCTTTAGGATATCCTATGAATCGAGCTCTAAAGGACCTAAACTCTAACTTGTCCGCTTGTTGTCTTTTGACATGAGCCGGACAACCCCAAATTCTGAGATGACTCAGACTTGGTTTCTTACCATGCCATATCTCATACGGTGTGGTAGGAACGGTTTTAGAGGGAACCCTATTCAGTAGATAGATTGAAGTTAACAATGAGTGTCCCCAAAGAAAATCAGGGAGGTCTGTGAAGCTCATCATGGATCGAACCATATCCAATAGAGTCCGATTTCTCCGTTCTGAAACCCCGTTGAGTTGAGGTGTTCCTGGTGGAGTCCATTGAGAGACTATGCCATTTTCCTTAAGATAGTCTAGGAATTCCCGGCTAAGGTATTCACCTCCTCGATCTGATCGAAGAACCTTAATGGGTTTTCCAGTTTGTTTTTCTACTTCATGTCTGAATTCTTTGAACTTTTCAAAAGCTTCAGACTTGTGTCTCATAAGATACACATACCCATACCTAGACAGATCATCGGTAAAGGTAATGAAGTAGACAAAATTGCCTCTAGCCGGCACATCAAATGGGCCGCACACATCAGTATGTACTAGGGCAAGGAGATCTGTGGCCCTCTCCCCATGTCCAACAAAAGGGAGTTTAGTCATTTTGCCTTGAAGACAAGATTCACAAGTTGGATATGACTCAAAAGTCAATGGACTCAATAGCCCATTTTTCTCCAATTTGTTGATCCTATCTTCTGCTATATGACCTAATCTCAGGTGCCATAGATATCTGTCGTTTGGACTATCCCTAGGTCGTTTGGCATTCACGTTTTGCTCGATAGTTAGAATAGGTACATCAATATGTAGCTGATAAAGACCATTAATAAGGAAACCATTTGCAATTTTATTTCTTTCATAAAGAATGTTACAATGGTCCTTAAAGAAGGTGATCACATAACCTTCTTGTGCTAAGCATGAAACAGAAATCAAATTCCTGCTAGCTGCAGGCACATAATAACAGTCTTTTAAAACTAAGTCTAAACCAGATGGTAATCGAAGAGGGTATGTTCCCACGGCTACTGCAGCAACTCTTGCTCCATTACCGATGCGTAGGATCATGTCTCCATCCCTCAGCCTCCTGCTATCCTCAAGACCCTGCATAGAAGTGCACAGATGAGCACTAGAACCAGAGTCAAGCACCCAACTGGATGCAGAAGAAACCGTAAGGTTAGACTCAATAACGAGCATACCTCCAGAAGGACCTTCCTTCTTGTTCTTCAGGGTGGCCAGGTAAGTAGGGCAGTTCCGCTTCCAATGGCCGTCGCTGTTGCAATGGAAACACTTTCCTTTGCCATCGGCCTTCTTTCTTCGGTTCTGCCTTCTTCTTCTTTGATCCTTCCACCTTTTGCTTTTTCACAGACTTCTTTTTCTTTCCATAAGACTTTCTTTTGGAAGAAGTCCGTTCCATAGCAAGAACTGAGCCTTTAGAACCTTTCATAGAAAGCTCAGCGGTAACCAGCATATTCATTAACTCGGCCAAGGAATTTTGAAGTTTATGCATGTGGTAATTCATGATGAATTGCCCATATGCATCAGTCAAGGATTGCAGAATAATATCGTTCTGCAGGTCCAAGTCCAACTTCACACCGAGCTTCTCAAGCTCTTCCATGTCCTTGATCATTGTCAGACAGTGATCTTGGACTGACTGCCCATCACGCATCTTAGCCTTAAAAAGTCATTTTGTGACTTGATATTTGGCTGCGCGACTCTGTTCACCAAACATCTCCTGCAGGTGAGCCAACATTTGGCGAGCAGTCCCGATATCTTCATGTTGGCGCTGGAGCTCATCAGACATCGAGCCCAACATGTAATATCTGGCCTTATTATCTTCGTCAATCCATTTTTCCAGAGACGCTCTCTGTTCAACAGGATGGACGGGCTGGTAAGGTGGGAGGGTCCTGGTCCAAAACATGTGGTTAACTTCTCTGAACCCAAAATAATTTTGTAGTTCCTGAGCCAATCTTTATAATTGGGTCCAGTCAGTCTATGTGTGTCCAGGATACGTGCCAATGGGTTGGACGCAGACATTTTCCTGTAGAGAGTCAAAGATTCTAGTTAGATATTGTAATTTTGACTTGACCAATTTGTTTAGGGATTTTATTTTTAAACAAATTAGCTCCCACTATTTTCTCGGATCCCTACACTCCCTCTGTAGAGATGCGAAAATCTCCACGATTAATGATTTCTAGTGGGTGGTGCGGTCTCACCAACTGACTCATCACCTCACCTAACAGTTATTGGTGATGGGTTAGCCAATGAGTGAACAACTCTTGTTCAATGATTCTCTAATCATGGTGCACCCAAACTTGGTCTCTAATTCATGAATCTCACCGTATCCGAAATATTGATCCACTCCTTAGTTAAGTCAGACCCACCATTTGCATAGACTGGGTTCCTAATTGAGTCTCTCACCGTATCCGAAATATTGAGCCCAACTCATCCTCCAGCCCATAGCATCCAATGCCTAATAGACATGGTTGCATCTTCCCGGTGCAACTGAGCCACTGTATCCAGCCGAGAACAATCAACCCCGGGAAGGGCCCGCACATCTACAATGGTGGAAGACCTCAGACTTAATCTTTTCTTAGGGAGAATTGATTCAGGTCTCATTAAACTAGACTTGGCTTAGTCATAACAATTATGACTAACCTAGTGGCATGGGTTAGCTCGGATTATTGACCACCTCAGATCAGAACTGTGTCAACAGATATGGCCAGGTAAGTGAGACCGGTGGAAGGAATATGCCATTAACTCGTACAAGAACGCATTCAGGTCGAGTAGCTTCCAATTAAAAACCAGTCGATCGTCTGTGCCAAACTTACCTTAGACACCAAATTGTTGAGTCAGAACCAATTGGGTTAGCCTACAATCCAGACTCTAACCTCTGAGCCTAATTAGGTCTTGCTTGATCGTGACTCGATCTTGACCCAGACTTAATCCTATTAGGCTGGTCAATTTAAGCATTGTTGATCCCATCTAACCAACTCTTGATTCGGTTTGATCAACCGCTTAGACCTAATTGAGCTACCCAAGCCCGAACCCAGTATTATGAATATGTCTTAGATCTGAAATTCTCAATTTTAGACCTAATTAATATTCCATAAACTTAATTCTTAATTAAGTAGGGTTCATAAACAAAATATGCACAATAAATCCTAGGGTTTCAGGATCTAGGGTTTTGCAGAAAGTAAGTTTTGGGTTTCTGATTAAGGACGAACACGCAGCACCCCTACACATCATAAGAACACCCCATCGAATGGGAAGAGAGGGCCTTTAAACCCTTCTTCGTTCTTATGACCGGACGGCCAAGAGGAACGCCTTAATCAGGAACATTCAATACTACAAAACAATATCAGATCTATATCATATATCTCATATATAAAGTAGATCTAATCATGGCATATTTTGCATACATCTCATGTATCAAATCATGCATATTTTCAGATCTAAATTATCTCATAATAATCTAAAAAATTAGATTTAAATTGATCTAATCAAAATAAATTCTAATCTAGACAATTATGTAGAACTATTCTACAACTAGTCTAGACATGCATCAATCATATCTCATATGATATTTAAAATTAAATAA